>JAESVK010000524.1:389180-400304 GCA_017140935.1 Hamamelis virginiana | reverse complement strand
TGATATGTTGCTAGATGTCACTCATGACTAGTGAATGCCTAATGATAAGTGTTACCATTGAGGGCAAAATTGGAATTGTTCCAATCAAACCAAAAATAGAAAATTTCTATTTTGGGAGACATGTGATGTCCCCTGCCACTACTAGGTTGGGATGAACCCAATGGGTTACACACAAAATGGCATAAGTGAGTATCTTGAATTAGGGGAGGGGAATATTCTTATTTATAATTGTTTTGGCCCTTGTTATTAATAGTTAATAAGTGAGGGGCCAAATTATAAATAAAAAGAATATTATTTATAAATACATGTGATGAAGGGTCAAGCTAGAACGTGTAAGCATTCATCACAAAAGAGAAAAAAGGCAAAAAAAAAAGGAGTGAAAACCCTAGGGCCGTGATCATCAATGGGCGCTCTCTCTCTCTAGTTGTCTTCATCATTTCTCCCTCTCCAAGCTTGTGTCTTCTCAAAGAGTTGTGAAGGTGCAAAAGGTTCAAGGGATTTTGTGCTCGTGTGGACTTCATTGGAGGCTTCCATATGCTTTGGAGCTCGAAGGATTGAAGGGATTTCCTTCGTAAAGGAACTACAAGTAAGCTTTTGATTATTGTTAATTAATAGTTTGATTCGTTTCATTGTTTGAGATCATCCTTGAGATGAATGCCAAGAAAAAATTTTGTTTTTCATGTTCCGCTGTGTTTCTGCATGGCATTCTTTCACAAATGAGTTTAGAGATTTTAGGTGTCTATAAAAAAATTTATTATTGATTGACCCGCCCAATTCGCCCACCCGCTGGTTGAAATTCACCAATTTTTTCAACCAATTCGCCGATTATTAAGGTATGCGGGTCGGTTGGCGGTTGGTTGGTGGTTTTACCCTCCACTGGCCCCCAACTGACTCTTGCACACCCCTATTTAAGGGATTATTGGTCGGGTTGGGTTTGTTGGAGCGGGTTAGGGTTATTAAGTAATCCAAATGTGTTAAATGAGCCAAAAAGTAATCTCATCTGTTTGTGAAATCCAACAGCTCTCCAATGCTCTATTGATTTAGCTTAAATCATCATTTGCTGATAGGACCAGTTCTGTGTGTATATATATTTATATATTTATAAATCATCATGTCAGCATTTGCTGACTTTCATAAAGTCAACAAACATTGTCATAACCTGCAGATCTCTCCCATGTCATAACACTATCATGGTCATTAGACATGGGAGAGATCTATAGGTTATGACAAAATTTGCTGACTTTCATAAAATCAGTAAATATTAACAGGATCATTTCTTATATAATATATATTTGGATAATTCTATTCGTCCTCCCTAATGCATCTGACAAACTTGGAACAACTATTTCGAGAAATCGGTTGTTGGATTTGATGCTCCATCTATACATATCATGAATGCAAAAAATCACATTGATCCAACGGTTGGTTTTTAAAAAATAGACCGTAACGGTTTTTCACAATTTTTTCATTATTGTTTACAAATTTTTTCAAAATTGCAAAAACCGACCATCGGATCAATGCGATTTTTACTTTCATGATCATTATAAGTGGAACATCAAATCCAACGGTCGGTTTCGCTGAATAACTATTCCAAATTAATCAGATGCACTAGAAATGACAATGAGAGAGGATAAGAAGAGATGACAAATGAAATTTTCCAAGATATTTATACTAAAGAATTATTTTTATACTATAATCACCGAATTTGTTATAAATCACCGAATTTGTTATTATTTACAACAAAACTCCATAATAGAAAACCTAATAAAATAATGCAACCCTTCCACTCATCAACCCTTGAGAAATGAGTGGAGCGTATACTCGGCAAAACAAAACAACCCCTTACACACGCACTCCTCCAAAACTTCTCCTTAAATTCCCAAAAATCAAATCCAAATTCGCCCAGCACCTTCCTTTCTCTCCACAGGTATCGATTCCAGTCTCTTCTCTTTCAGAATTGTTTCTGATTTTGATCGACTCATACATATACATATATACACACACACACAAACGCTCATATATATATATGTATGTATGTATTTTACTCTTTCTAATTAGGGTTTATGTTTGTTCTATGAATTTCGTAAGCTCACAGCCTTCTCTGCTTCAGAATTTCTTTTGATTTTGATCGATTCATTCATATATATATAAACACACACACACACACACACATACAAATACATGTGTTTGTATTTAACTTTTTTAATTAGGGTGTATGTTTTGTATGTGAATTTTGTAACTGAAACTGATGGGTTTATACATATAGATTGATTTTTATGTTTGCTAGGTTTTTGTTGCTATGACTGTGGTTTCATTAGCTTGTTTTCGCGAGCTTAAATGTTTCTGATGCTGTTGCTGTAACTAAAGTCAGTATTCCTATGTTTTCCAGAATTGTATTAGTCCTGTTTTGGTGTATCTGTGTGGGTGTGTGGGTGTGGGTGGGTGGGTGGGGGTGTGTGTGTGTGTAATGTTCATTTGAAGCAAATATCGTATTGCTTGGGGCTTAATTTTGATTCATAATTGTGTGCAGAAACGTATTTAAAGTTTAGTAGGGTTTCACTGATTTGGTCAATTTATGATTTGGTTCTTTTGCTTTGATATTCTAGAGAATATACTGCTATTGCAATCTACCTGCAACCTGAGTTTTGTTGCTAAGTTAACTGAGGTAGATAAAAGAGAATAAAGTTTTGAATTTTACAGGCTGTGTTGTCTTGGTTTCCTAAAAAATGAAAATTTTACTTCATATGGAACCAAGTAGTTGTAGTAGGTCTGTTTGGTGAATCTTTATGTCTTCTCGGGTTGCGAATTATTTAAAAAAGACAAAAAAAAATATAGTCTATTTTTATGTGCTACCTTTTCCTTTGCAACCAAAGAGAATTATTTAAAAACAGACAGAAAATTATAATCTATTTTTATGTGCTACCTTTTCCATTGCTACCAAACTGAGTATTAAGCGATACATTACTTTAAATTGCTCCAATCAAGTGAAAACTTAGAGTGAGAGTTTTTCTAGAAGATGTTGTTAAAGACAGGGAATAGTTAGTTGTTATTGAAATTTATAGGGTATAGCTTTGGTTTTTGATTAAAGCTCATCAACTAAGTTCCATATTTATATTTTCATGCCAAATTGGGCGAGTGAGATACATATACTTTGTTATTAATTGCCTGTTTGGATGCACTTTTTAAGACATGTATTTGGTTCTGAAAAAGTTGAAGAAAATGCGTTTGACTTGTGCAACTTTTTTTATTAGATCTGAAGAATAGAAATCAGGTGGACCCTTTTTTGGCCTTTCCTTTCTCCTTCCAGATCCTTTTTTGGCCAATAATTAGTATTTATTGCATATGCCGGGTGAGTCAGGTTCAATTCAAGCTTACTATGCATAGAATTATGAGCCCAATGGCAACCCAATCTAGTAATACCCGGGCTTAGTTCACACCGTTGCCCCTGATGACTGTATCGTGGGATATACCTTGCTGTTTTGCTCTGTTAGTTTATGGATCAAAGGAGCAATTGTAATGGGACAACCGGCTTTCCAATTTACAGTCAAGTTTAAGCAAGTATACTCATTGGGATAAAGATTTGTATGGGTTCAGTTACGTTTCAAAAGACCTCATAGTTGATGGAGGCAAGAAAAAAGTAGGTGCATAGGAGCTCATTCTTAGTGAAGATGCAAGCAAGCCAACGAATTGACTGATAGAGGTATTAGAGCAGAGGAGCCAAACTTTGGGCTGAAGAAGCTTGCTTTGCACTGGCTTGGCCTGATTTGCAGACCTAGCAATCATTAGTATTGTTGCACATGAATAAAGTACTGATCTGGTAGAGTGGATTTTGCGTCGTCTTTTCATCAATTGGTGTTACTTGAAGTTCCCATGATACCATCCATTGCTAGCATTATCCTTTCTACTCTATATAGTCTCTTGTTGCAGCTTTCTCATCCCAGCTACACTCACCCCATGGATGTGCATTTTGTCTGCCAAGCAATTTAGGTATTAAAAGCTTCTTATTAGCATTTCCCTTCAATTTAATTAATATACTTCTATCAAACAGCATGTTAGAAGCAACGCTACACTATTCACTCATTCTGTCGCTGCATCCTTTATTCTTATTAGGAAGAGTTGAATTGGTAGGACTTGTTTGAAAAAGAAAAAAAAAAAAAAAAAAAAACTTACAATTTTGGATAGGATTTACTTTATAAATATTGGGTTCACACTAGAAATTATAATGGTTGGGTAAAATAAAATGATAATATATGGATGAAAGCATAAATTCAGGGTTGGTTAGTCATATTTTGTAAATTTATGTGGAGTTCCCTTACCGTGAATCACTTCACAGGAGGTATGATATACCTAATTGCTTTGCCACCATGGAAAAACAATAGACCCATGTTAGAAAGTTGAGGCACAGTTAATGTTGTTGAAACAAGTACGCACACTTTGAATTGTGATCCTTTGATTGGACTGTAGTTTTATTGTTAAGAGGCCTAAGGAGTGTGGATGTGCCAATTTAAGGCAAATGGATAAACCAATCAAGCTATTTAGTTTAAATAAGGGTCCATTTGGATAAGCTCTACTTCCAATTTTTTACTTTTAAAAGTAAAAAAAAATGTAAGTATTTTACAGTTCTTTATAGTGCAAAATTTTGGTAGTTACTTTTAAAAACCGGAAGTAGAAGCTTATCCAAATGAGCCCCAAGCTTTCTAGAATCTTCATATACAAGACTATGGTAATCTATGCTATGTTGTAGGGTAAGATAGGCCTGGGGACCATGAAAGGGTATGTTTATCCTTGGATTATGACAAGCTCTCTTAGGGTGTGTATGTATTGCTGGTCCTTTTTGTGGAATCAGTTGCTTGGAATGTCTCTGCATGCTGTAAGTGGAAAATCAACAGGCACTGTGTCTACAAAATCTGCTCTGTTATGTGTTGGAAATGTAATGTAATCTGTTTAGAAGAGTTAGGGTAGCTGACGCGCTAGAAGTCCAATATGCCTACTTATATGCTAGCGTCTCTTAATAGAGTAAGGGAAATGCATGTGCCCATTCTTTATTGGTCTTCACAACAAACAATACAAAGTGGTACTGTCATTTAGCTTAGATTCTGTATGCACAGTAGGACTGCGTATTAGTGCTACAATGTTGCGGTACCCTTTGGCATGGGTTCCCTTTGATGGTATAGAGCTGCGTGTTACGGCACCAGGATTATGATTTGCTGAGATAATATAAAACTGAGAACCCATTTATGTCTATACTTTCTTTTCATACCGATCTTACTAAGTTGTACTTTGGTGAATAAGATCAATTTTTTAAGTATGTAACCTATGGTTAATGAAAAGTGGTCTTCTATTTGTAGTTCTGTATTTGGTTTGTAATCAATAAGTAAAGATTTGGTGAATTGCATGCCCTTTTGCAAACTGTCATAATTGTCATTTGGAAACTACTTAGTTGTCTATTTAATATTTGCTAACTACCTCGAGGGTGACTCTATTTGATTCCTCCCATTCTAAAATTATGCTTAGCTTATTCTTTATGTTTGACCACCTTTATCTGCTCATGTTTTTCTTCTCTGAACTTCTTTGTTTGTCTTTTACATATTTTCTCAGGGTTAATTGATAAACATACATTCTGCATGCACATGCTTCTTGAATCTGGCTCTCAGTACTATTCAGTGAATTGTATAACTTTTTTTGGCTTTAAGTAACATATTATTGATCTTATATCTGTAGCATTTGACAGTCCTCTTTTACCAAAGAACAGGAAACAATGCTCCAAGAAATGGTTGTTTTGGGTGGATGACATATATAATTGGAGGGAATGGGAGGGTGCTGTTGTTCTTCCAGAAAAGCTCAGCTGCATGGAACACCTATATATTACTATGTCAGTAGTATCTTTCATCTCTCTTTAGATGCCTCCCACATTCTTTGAATAACATGCTTTTCTTTTCTTAAGCATGGCCTGCTGTCTATTTTGCTCTAATATTGGCTGATATTTCTACTGCATTGTTGTCATAGTTTTTGTTTCGAATTTTATCGGCTCATGCAGTTTCTGTTTCTATATCAATCTTCAGGATCTTTTATATTTTAGTTGTGTTATATCCTCTTTTCTGTTCTCTTTCTTCCTTATTTTGATTTACTTTCTAGGTGTTTTCTTGTCCTTGCCACTAGGAGGTGAGACTTGACAAATGACAGTAGGATGACTGAGGCATTGTGCTTTGGGGAGGAGAAACCTCATTGAGGGACAAGTGAGAGAGTTTTAAGTCCTAAATACATGTGAGGCCAAAATGGTTCGTTTAAATAAGGACCTAGGGACATTATGTAGTTGTTTTGTGTTTGCTTTCTGCAAACAACTAGAGCTTGGTTGCAAAGAATCTGCAAGTATGGAGCCACTGGGTGCTATAGGCACCTCAGACACTGACGTTGACATGTGGAGAACCACTGAGATTGACGAAAATTCTTTTTCTTCTTACAGTATATTGGAGACTTGTGCTGTCGACACTATAATGCAAGCACTTGCCTCAGCAAGCCTCTACTCTAGCCACCAAGTCAAGACTCTCAAGTCATCCTACCAACAAGCAATGTATGCTTGTATGGGCCATTCTATACACACCAGGGACAACATGTGCCAACAACACATGGAGAATCTCTGCAATAGTGGAGAACTCTTTTCTTATTAAAGTAAATTGGTGACTTGTGCTTTCATCACTATCATGCAAGCACTTAGCTGCCTCAGTGAGCCCTCACTCTAGTCGCCAAGTCAAGATTCTCAAGTCTCCTGCCAACAGGCACCAAACTTGTATGGGCAATGCTCTACAAAGCTGGCACAATGTAAAGCATTTGGGTGTAGTGCCTTTCCGAGTGACTCGTATGTAGTTGACAGCCTTAAAGGTCATGCGATGCCGCAGTTAATGGTACTCCTCCAAGGTTGGTAGGCCACCCTTAGGTCTGGAGCTCATGTTGGAGGTGCTGATCAGGTAATTCCATGATATCTACATGTTAGGTTATCAAAAGAGAAACTGACACTGTCAGATAGGAGTATCGCTCTGTAGCATAACCAAACTGGGCTATTTACATGGGAGAATTTAAGACATCGATTTTTGTTACAATAAGTCAAACGACATGAACAATACTTAATGTAGATGGTTTTTGTAATGAATTTATTCCCATCTCTCATTTATGTTTTGCATTCCTATTATTATAGATTAGTTACTTTGGTACGAGTTGCATTTGAAATGGATCTTGGGGAAATGGGAATTGATTCTTACCTTTTAGGAATATAGAAATTTTTTTTTTCTTAATTTTGTTTTAAATTTTTTTTAACGCAGGAGTGTTAATTTTCTTAATAGAAATCCCTGGGCTGGCTGTAAATTATTTCAAATTTCTATGACATATCTTTTTAATACTTTTTGAAGAAATTAATAAGCTTTTACAGCCATTCAGGGTTTATAGATCCATTTGAGGTTTAAGTACAGGCATGAGTTTCCTTGTTTCCTGTTTCTTTTGGATGAACTGGGAATTGGTTCCCCCATTGAATTTGTTCAATTTATTATTTTCTCCTGCATCCTGTAAGTTTACAATTATTGTGAAGTCCTACTTCTGTTGGGGAGAGAATTCTCATAATTTAGGACTCATGGAAACTGCATAAAATTTTGTAGCTGTGACCGACATTTTCTTAGTGCACTCTTGTCTGCTTAATCAATCTTCCCATTTGAGAACCCAACTCCATTCCCATGGTAGAAAGTGATCTTTGATCTCCTTTGAAACATCACATCTTTTACATTGACCAGATCACAAGATCTTTGTCTGTAATTTACCCATGACTGTTGTCCATGTCTGAATGCTTTACGTTTCAATAGTTGGGATTTAGTTATTGCAATGGTTCGATACTTGGACTCCTTTGCTTTCGAGTATGAGGTTGATTATAATATTTTAACTTTAAACCCATAGAATGTTCAAGTGCTTGTTCGTACACAAAATGAGCAGTGGTTGTTGTCCCAAGTCTTAGGAGTTTATTTGTAAGATCTAGTGGGTGGGATTTTGTTTCAAGATTAAATAGTGAACTGGGAAGGGTTTTAGGATGGTCCTATGGGAGAACACTTGTGACGGAAAGGATCAAGCAAGACAATATTTATCTACTTTGCTGCACTCTAGAAGAAAGAATGCTCCATCGTAAAGTCAAATGCTCATCAAGAATGTTCAAGTGAGTGATTTTTACTGTTTAGAATTTCTCTCGTGTCAAATCAAGTTTGGCATTTTGTGGAAACAAAAAGACACCTAAAACAAGCCTATTCTTTGTAAATGTGGGACAAACTACAGGCGCAAGCAGGTATAATGCAGGAAATATTGAAGATTGATGTGAAATGGGCCGACAGAATTAGCTAAATAGTTTGGTGTGGAATTGTAGCTCCCTTGATTTCTTATGTCATTTCACCCTCTATTCCTTGTCAGTCTGCAATTTTAAAGGGATAACAAATAAAAATCCTCCGACTTGGTTGGTTCTGAATTTGTGTTCGTTTTATCTTTTAATGACTTTTCCTTACGAAATATTACTTAGAATTTGAATTCTCAGTAATTGAGTGTAAAATTCCAAAGGACAGAACAATAGTACAATATTTAATTTCTACATGGAAATTTGTTCCAGTGGGAATCTGTTTGCTGGCTTGTTGTGATGGAACTGGGTTTTATGAGTTACTTTCTTGTATTAAAATACTATTTTGAAAGTTTCAACTGTTTTTTGGATTCTGTAGTGTCCACCAGCTTTGGAAGAGCACGAGTCCTTAACATCTAACGATGGTGCAGCTGCTGCACTGACTGCTGGATTCCTGTTTGATTTGACTCTGGAAACATCAATACCTGATACTTACCGACCTCCTCCTGCACCTTTGCCATATGATGTGGTTCTGGGACATCCACAGTCAACAGATTCTGAGTCTGTCCAGGAAACAATTAGTGGTAGTAGCTTTGAAACTTTGCCTGCATGTGAAGATCCGGAGGAATCAGACTTCAAAACTCAAACTGGTTCTATGCCTGCTTCACCAAAGAAGTTTGAACTTTCAAAATCAAATGAACCCAATATTTTAGCAATGGAGGAAGAGGATGTTTGTCCCATATGTCTTGAAGGTGAAGTCTTTTTCAAAGTTTCATGGGAACTAATATTATTATTCTCTGTTCAATTTTAATATGTTTGCTGTGTGTGAAATTGACTCTAACTCCCTTTGTGCATCTAACATCCATTTTAGCACCTCATGAGTCATGACTAATGGTTCGACATTTTGTATCTTCTCTTGCAGAGTATGATGCGGAAAATCCAAAAAATATTACAAAATGCGAGCACCATTTTCACCTTTCATGCATTCTTGAGTGGATGGAAAGAAGTGATACCTGCCCCATATGTGATCAGGTTTGCCTCACAGCATTTATGTCTGTCCAGTGATTACATGAATAGTTGCCCCAGGCAATAAAATGTATAGATTATAGTATCATGCTCGTACTATGTACACTGTGACTGGGGGTTGTGCCTCCAATTAAGATAGTTGCTTGTTTTGTTCCTCTGGTCAATAATCACTAGCACTACATCATGGTACAGGGGTTGCTTCATTGAAAAATATATAAAGTGAAAATTACAAGAGGCACCCCTACTTACTGGTGAAATGCTAGCAGTGCTGTCAGTTCTTTAATGTGAAGTGCTGGTGTTTGGTGACTTGATGATCCTGAGGTGGTAATCTTTGAGAAACCAAACCCTCGACTAGGTTCTTTGTCTGCAGAGTTATGCGTCACTTTATACATGTACATTTGAAAGCTACTGAGGTTTTTTTTTTTTGGCTACAGGAAATGATATTTGACCACACCTTCAATCAGTAGCTATTTAATTTTCTTTCAAGATGGAAGTTTCTTGGCTGGTTTGATTTCAAAACTTTGCCTACTCAAAGGGCCGCAGATGCATTGAAGTTCTTTATTTTGCAACTAGTCAGTGGCTGTTGGCCCACGTATGCATCTTTATTTTGGTCGTAGTTATTTTGAAGGTTGGCAGCGTGTATTCAGAACGTTATAGTTTTACTGGATCGGTCCTTCTGGATAAACTGGAAGTAAAGGAATGAGGTTTAGACACAACGTGGAAATGGGTTGCTGGTTACTCATGTATATTCTCCATTGTTTAAATGTTGATTGCCAGTTCTCAGATGGGTCTGCTGATTATAGGTGGAAGAATGTTCCAAGCTGCATGCCTATTGCAAGGTAAATGCAAGCCAAGGCTTTTTTGCCTACAAGTAAAACAAATGGTCAGTTCTGCCTTCCATGTTTTGTGTTGATTTCTTCATTCCTCTTTCTTGTACAGATACTGCTTCTTTTCCCATTTTGTTTGTTGTATGCTGCTTGCATTTGTTCTTTTTCTCTCGTTTTGTAAATTACATATCTGTTTTACTGTTCGGGTGGACTTGTTACCAGGGACTTTGGTCAGTGTATGGAAAAATATGGAATGATCAATGAAAAAGGTATGTTGTGCTTCAGTGAATCCAGTTTCTTCTGAGCAATTTTTTTGGAAATTGCAGGTTCACTTTCAAAAATTACACATAGAATGCCAAGAAGTTGCAACTTTCAAGAGAAACATTGATCCTAACCCCTTTCTTTAACAGCAGAGGCTTAAAACTCCCAACCTCTTTTAACCTTAGGTCTATTAAAAAGCTGCCCAATCCCAAGCTATAAAACTTAATTGAGAAATTTACTTCTGTTGTATGAAAATCCTAAATGCAGCCAAAAATAAATAAATAAATGCTATAACACTGCTCTCAGACACAAGTAAGGTAATCTTATACGTATTTTGGGCTACTATTGTTGGTAAGAAGGCCCTCATATACAAATTAAAACATTGAACCCTCAGTTGAGTTTCTTTGTACGTCCCATTTTCTGCTTCAACTCTTCTCACTCTTTGCATCATCTTCTCTTTATTTCCTATAGAGCTTTAGCCGTACTACTTTATCTTATGTAATAACCTATAGGGTGATATTTCAAATCTTTCATGGGAGGTTAGTATTGTTAATTCTACGAGGTTAGTGCTGCATCAAGATTTAAAAGGAGTTTAGGGAGGGTGCATTTGGATGAAGCTTTGAAAATTCTCGGAGTTAGAAACACATTTGG
>JAESVK010000524.1:372940-389170 GCA_017140935.1 Hamamelis virginiana | reverse complement strand
ATTGTAGCACAATGGTAGTGATTTGATGGTCCAATTCCCCTCTTTAGGCGGAACTTAAAGGCATGATTTTTGAACCTGCGATCCTCTCTTCAATTTCCTTCCTAAGAGGCAATTCCCCAATAATTCCATCTTACCTCCAAGTCTTTCGTCTAAATTCATACACCCTTACTATTATTAAAAAATTGAAATCACATGGTATTATACCAAAAAAATTATTAGAGAGAGAGAGCATGGTGGCTCTATGTTCTGGAGCATGTGGAATAATATAATTGGAGATTCCAAAGCTGATACCAACTTTGTTGTCTCCAATAAACCTATTTTTCCATATGGGACAATTTTTTTTTAAAACAATTGATTTAATTGTCAAAAGTCTATACCTAACTTTAGTAACTAATGGACTACAGCACTAAACCATAACCAAATCTCTTGGAATTTAAGGAAAAGATTAGACTTCAACTTTTCTTTTTTCTTTGAATGAATTCTCATACATTTTAATTCATTGTCATCATTCAAAATATGAAATGTGGTAAAATAGTCTATTGGAATTAATTTTTAGTACATTTGATTTGTTAAATCAGATTATTTAAAGTATTAATAAGTTTTATGGGTGGAGTAATACCCTACTCAATCTTGATTCAATGTATTGATGAGTTCAAAAATAAGATTTGTGTTTGATTTATTCATCTTTCGAACACTTCGAACAAGTTTTGAACTTTTTATGGAAATAATCATGATGTAAGTCCAAATATTTTGGTTTGTTTCATAATCCTAATATTAATTATACAAATAGATTTCTCCCAACCCCTCCCCCAAAACACACACACACAAATATAT
Organism: Hamamelis virginiana; assembly: GCA_017140935.1. Lineage (NCBI taxonomy): Eukaryota > Viridiplantae > Streptophyta > Magnoliopsida > Saxifragales > Hamamelidaceae > Hamamelis > Hamamelis virginiana. The sequence goes on along the minus strand of JAESVK010000524.1, from coordinate 388,336 downwards.
ATATATATATATATATATATATATATATATATATATATGATCCTTGTAATTTTTTGCCAACATAACTCACATAAGAGGAGTATCTAATTAAATATTCGGTTTTTAAATTTTATTTTCAAAATGATCATATGGAACTTACTTTTTATAACGTATACCTTATATATATTTGATGGGACAGGTTTCCCTTACACTCTATTTTGACACCTATATTTGCACCTCGTTTTCAAATACCATTGTAAATAGAAAATTTTGAGAAACCGACAGTTAGATTAGATACCTATCTTATGTTTGTCATGTATGAAACAAATTGAAGTGATCCAACGGTTATTTTTTTAAAAATATCATTTTGAAGAACTATTATTTTTTTTATTAATTAAAAACATAATAATTTTTTATAGTGACATTTCTTAAAATCTAACCGTTGGATCACTATGATTTTTGGTATAAATGATATACATTAGAAATGTATTGAATCCAACGGTCGGTTCTTCAAAATATCTATCATAGATAGTGTTTTGAAAACGAGTTGTAAATATAGGTGTCAAAATAGGGTGTAAGGGGAATTTGACCCATATTTGATATAGTTAATGGATCTATATTTAAGCGAATTTTGATTATAAAAGAATAATTGATTCTTTTTTGTATAATTTTTTATTTTTTTTTTCCTATTTTCTCACATGGGATGCTTACTGTCAAATCTCACGTGAAAAAAAAGAAAGAAAAAGGAATTTTGAAAACATGGTTCCTCTACTTTTGCCGTCCAACGGTTAGGCATGTGGAGCTCTCCACCACTTTCCTTGGATGCCGCAACGTGGAATCCGAAGACACTGTCAAACTCATTGACTTAGCCTGCTTCCTCCAACTCTTTTTGTTTTTTCCCACCCAAATGATCCATGTCGCTGCCAAAATAAAAAAATAAAAAATAAAAAATAAAAATCACTTTTTGTATATTATTAGAGCATCTCCAATGCAAAAGTCAAATTTGGCACTCCAAAAAGTACTAGTTGATGCCAAATTCTAAGCCCAAATGGCACTAACTGATACCAAATTTGACTTTATGGCATCAAGCAATGCCAAATTTGACACAAATTTGACACAAATTTGGCTTTGCATTGGAGATGCTCTTAACAAATAAAAATGTGTTTTTTTTTTTTAAAGCACTATATTTAATTTGTATATTACAACCAAAATGCAGTCAGGGTTGTGTAGAAAGTGAGGTTTATTTATTTATTTATTTATTTTATTTTCAAGTAGAGTGTTGTTAAGTGAATCAAATACAGTCAATGTGATATCGTCACATCAAAATATATATACTTGTGTGGCTCAATGTTAATCATTGTGTTAGCATAGTAACTGCCAAGTCATTTGATATTAGAGAAATGAATAGAGTTTTGATTCATATTTTTGTATATTTTAGGAAAAATTATAGTTTGGCACCTGTTCAATTGGTTAAAAACACTTTGCATCTTTGTACTTTTAATTGTGACACATTGATCCTTGTAGAATGATTTATGACAATTTGCATTCTTTTGTCGGTTAGGTATTTGTTTATTTGACTGAAAAATGGTGCTAAGACATATTAAAAAAAATCATGAAATCTCATTGATATGCTTATAGATACATTAGTAATTTATGATAAATACTGCATTAAAAAAAAAAAAAAAAAAAAAAAAACACATATCTAGCATAATTTTTCGGTCAAATAAATAAATGGCTAGTTCATAGAATGATGCAATCCTTCACATTTTAAAAGGATAAGGTCAATGTGTCACAATTGAAAATACAAGGGTGTAAAATATTTTTGACCAATAGTATAAAAGAGCAAACTGTAATTTTTTCTATATTAAGTTTTCATGTCAAATAGTAAATAAATATTTTTCACAATAAAAAAAATTGATAATTCATAAATATGAAACCATGTGATCAGAGCAATTAATTATTATTTTTTTCAAAGGACCATTGTTCAAGGTTGAGTCCGACTTCCACTTCTTCTTTGAAAAATGAAAAAAACAATTATATAAAAAAAAAATAAATAAATAAAATAACTTTTTTTTTTTTTTTTTATAATTAAATAAAATAACATTGCTTGGGGCATGGAATGTTCTTCTAATGAAATAACTAAATTAGCCAGACGAAGACTTGTTAAAAAGAATTGGACACGCGTCAATAATTTATTTGATAGATCATAGAAGTCAAGATAGAGTAATTGCACTTTGACTTAGTGTTTCACCCAACTTATTAAAGAACCAAACCACTTATTATAAGAGATTTATTTTTCTTATTATAAATGATGATTTGATACTTTGATTGAGAATATAAAATTTGATAGAATAGATGTGACTTGCAAGGATTGGATTCTAAATTTTGACAAATTAAATTAAATTTTATATTATTCAAAAATGAAATTAAATTTTAGAGAGACATAAATCAAGTGAAATCAAAATAAGAATAGAGAGAAGGAAGAGAAATAGAATTGTTATAAGAGGTTGAAATCCACTCTATTTTGAAGAGAGGGGAAGTAATATAAAAAAATGTAATAAAAGAATACAAATTATCATTTTAACCATATCCTTTCCAACCTTTTGTGAAAGATGCAGTGAGATGAGGGGTGAGTGTAGCATTGCTTAATAGAGGTTAGGAAGAAAAAAATAAAAAGAGAAATAGAGTTTTTTTTTTTTTTTTTTAAATTAACCTTTAAAAAAAAAAATAAATGTGAGACTGACCTTCTCAAAAAAATATTTGTGAGACTGATCCTCTGACTCGGTCAAACTCGCCACATGGATAAATACCGCTGTTAGAAACAGCGGTTATTGAAATTATACATGAAACGCTGTTTAAAACAGCAGTTCTATATATAACATCCCAGGCCTCCTGCAGGTATGTAAAACTGCAAAACATAGCCCCACAAGACTTGCCACTGCTACTCTCATTCTCACCTGTATAGCCATTTTTGCCTTCTCTTCTTTCTCTCTCTCGCTCGTCGATAAACAAGACGACCGACAATGTAAAAAACAGTTGAACTCAGCCCCAAATGCCCTCAAAACTTCACAAATTGTTAATGGAAAATGAACCTATCTCTCTGATTCCTATGAGGCAAGCCTTCCGGTTGTTGATTCATTTGATGAATTACACTCTCTTGACCTTCTTTGATCTTTCTAAAACTCATTTCCCCTCTTCTCGTTGATCTCGTCCTCAATTTCTTCCCTATTTTCCAAACCATGCTCCTTTTTTTCCTCGACCCCATTTTTGCCGGCCTCGCTGGAAAAACCCCAACTCCGGGAGTTGGGAGGCAGTGATTATATATATATATTTTTAGAGTAAAATCATGCGGTGATAGCAACACCCGTTTTATAGCGGGGCAGCTCTGAGGGTTTGTGATAGAGATTGGGTTTGTTTTCACTTTTCCTTCTCTGTTACAGGCAACGGTTATTGCAGCCATGGCGGTCACCCTTTTCTTGCCTGATCAAAGGTGAATCTGAGCTTCCCCAAACTTTAATTTTTTTTTTTTTAGAAATAAAAAACATCAAATGATGTGTGTTTAATTTTTTTTTATGGAAAAAGAAGAAGAAGAAAGACGAGAAGTGAAGCAGAGGAAATGATCTTTGTTTATAGAAATTAAAGATATTTGTTTTCTTGTATGGTGGGGATGGTGAGTTACAGAGCTACAGATGCAAATGCCGTTAATGGCGGCAATTGGGTTTGGGGGGTTTTGGGGTTTTGTGAAATGGCGGAAAAGGCGAGAACTGCGGCAATGGGGTCACTTCTGGCGAGAATGACAGCAATGGGGTCGGCGAGAATGGCGGCAATGACTGTTTACGACGATTTTTGCTCGGAAAAGGTGGGTTTGGGAGGTTTTGGAGTTTTCTGCTCTATCGCAAAGTGGGGGGACCAAATGTTTTATTTGCTTTTTTTATCAATCTAAAATCGCTGTTTCAAACAACGGTTCTTTCTAGTACCTTATAACCGCTGTTACAAACATCGGTTTATACCTACGTGGCAACTTTGACCGAGTCAGAGGATCAGTCTCACAAATATTTTTTGAGAAGGTTAGTCTCACATATATTTTTTTTAAAGGTCAATATTAAAAAAAACTCAGAGAAATGAGAAAAGAAAGAAAGTATTTGTATATTTACGTACAAATTCTATTATAAAGTACACTTTACGCAAGGTTGTATAATATGACCAATGTATAATTAAGCATATCCATGACTTATCATTGCTTAATAGTCAAGGTACGCTTTACAAATTCTATTATAATTAATGTATCTATAATCATATCCGTAAAGTTTCATTTTCTCAATACATTTTATTTATTATGAATTTTATTTATTATATATAGAATAGGATTCATAAAAATTAAAATATTTGAGAAAAATCATGAAATGTCACCAATATGCTTATAAATACATTAGCAATCTAAGATAAATATCTTATAAGAAAATAATAAATCTAACACCATATTTTGGTAAGAAAAAATAAATAGTTAATTGATAGAGGGGAGTAAAGTGCTATTAGGGTAGCAAACGAGACGAGACGAGCCTAAGTTAAAAGCTTATGATCGAGCCTAAGTTCGAGCCGAGTTAAACGAGCTTGGTCAAAAGCTTGATTATTTAAGTTTGAGCCTAAGTTAAACAAGCCGAGTTTTGGTATGTTTGAGCTTGACTTGTTTATAATCGAGCTTGTTCGCGAGCAATTCACGAACGGTTTGATTAATTTGCAATCTTAAATTACATTAAGAGAAAGTTAAAAATTAATATAGAAAGCTTAAAAAATGATTTTATATACTTGGTTTATATTGGAAATAAAAAATTCAAGCCAAAAAAATAAAATCGTGAATATGTTGAGCTCATTCAAGCCTAAATTATAATTTTTTTATGAGTTTAAATACAAGTTTTTAATGTGTTTGTTTACAAGCCTACTAACAAGCTTGTTCACGAACACAAATGAGCCGAGCCTAAGTATGCTTGAGCTTAGGAATGTCAATTTTGCGGATTTACCCGGGTACCCACCCCACCCCTATTGGGACGGGTTTGGGGTCATCCTAATAGGCTTTGAGATTTTTTTTTGAAAACCCTAAAGGGTTCAGGGTGGGTTTGGGATGAGGGCTTAAAAACCCGCCTCGCCCCCGGTTATATATGTTTATATATTTTTATTGTATTTATTTTATAGGTATTTTACAATTAAGTCCCTCCTTAATAAAATGAAATTTCAATCTTGCCCCTTAAGGGGTTTAGTTTATTTTACTCTTAGAAGTAATAATTATCTTTAATGTTCATCGATGTATTTTGTAATTTGTTTTGGTGTTGAGAAAACTAAGGAAAGTAGAAAGAAAATAATAAATGGGATGGGATCTTTTAATTGGGACGGGAATGAGATTCCCAATGTTGACCCGTTACGAGTTTGGGACGGGAATATGATGAAGTTTTCTCAAATGGGACGGGGTTGGGAAAGGGGTGACCTGTCCCAAACACGCCCCGTTGACATCCCTACTTGAGCTTGGCTTGATTACTAAATAGGCCTAAATTTAATGATTGGGCTTGGCTTGTTTACTAAATAAACGAACTTGAGCCGAACTCTTATCGAATGCGTTTGCGAGCCGTTCGTGAACGGCTCGGCTTATTTGCAACCCTAAGTGCCATAAACATATATTTGTTGGTTTCAAATTAAAATTGAATATATTTCATATGTAATGTTGAGTGAATCTTAAATCATTTTGGGTATTGAGCTTGTTTTACATCAAACATGTACATTGGAGTTGCTTATTCATTTTTATGAAAAACAAATAAATCGGAGTTACATAAAACATATGTTTTAGTCATGAACACATGTTTTCGTCTAGACTTGTTCGGACATATAAATTTACGAACATCACATATATAGTTTCGACTAGAACACAATTTGCTCAAACTCACGAATGGTAGTTATCAGATCCATTCAAAGTTTGAATAAATGAACTTTAAAAAGGAAAACAATCCAACAAAATATTTTCTTTTAAAACTCTATCAAATTTTAAAAAGGAAATTTGGCTAAAAGTCCTCATTTAAAAGATTTTTATGCCAAAAATCATCTCAAAAGATTTTTTTTCCCAAAAGTCCTTTTGGCATAAATTAGACAAAAATACCTTCATACCTAACAACCTTCAACGCCACCTACACCCCCAACCCCCGGATTCATTACGTCACACCCCGTAGTTCCCTACACCGGAAACGCAGGTCATTATGCCGGAAATACAGGTCACTACGGCAATGCAGGTTATTACGCCTGAAAATGTAAGTCACTACATCGGAAAATATAGGTCACTACGTCGGAAACGCAGGTCACTGCATCGATTTTTTTTTTTTAAAAATAATCTATTTCTTTTTCCTCCATTTTCTCAATAACCAAATAAAAAATTATTTTTCCTAATAAAAATTTATCTCTTTTCCTACATTTTTCAAACAATCTAACCAAATATATAAAAAAAATAGAGCATTTGTAGCGACGATGGAAGTCTCGTCGATGTAGTAACACGTTGATTGCACGGCTAATACCAACATTCGGTGCTTCGATTTGCGCAACCACTGATCAGTAGCTAGCATCAGTGCCTTCGCTGCCGATCTACGATTTTCCACGCTTGTGCCGAAGCTAGTCTACATCAGATTTGCACCGTGTTGTCAGCATTAGATCTACAGTAGAAAAGGATCGCCGGTGAGCTGCATCAGATTTGCAGAAAAAGGGAAATGTGGTACCGTGATTGAAGCTACGACTGAAGGAGGTCGCCAATCTAATTTAGTTGAAGAAGAAGAATATCTGGTTTCAGATCTAGCATTTCTTTATCAGCCACGCCGACGAGCTTTGGCGCCGGAAAGTCACCTTAATATGCCGGTGAATGTCGCTGGAAAACAGTGGTAGAGTCTACTGTTGAAGCAGTTAAGTTAGCCTCATCTCCCCATTCGACATCAATCCTTTCAGGATCCTGGTGAAATGGCATGAAAAATATGTGAAACTAAGAACTTTATAGTAATGATAATTTTCATATTTTTTACATTTTGGGTGGGGTAAAGCATGTGGTTGGAGAGCCTTATCTGTAAGGGCAGAATCTGCACTCCAAGCAGAAATTAGAGCTTGTTTAATGGCAATTAAATGGGTTGTGCAGAAAAGTTTTATCAAATTAAAAATTTGATACAGATGAGAGAAAGACGGAAAAGACAAGAGAGTAAGGGGTAAAGTTGTCAATTGAAAAATATAATAAAAAAAGTAGGACTTTTTGTAATAAAAAATTTTTAAACAGGACTTTTGGCATGAAGAATAAAATAGAAAGACTTTAACCATAATAGGACTTTAAAATAAGACTTTTGGCCAAATAACTAATTTTAAAAATGTGATAAATTAAATTTGAAAGAAAAAGAAAAGTCAATTCAAACAATTAAACGTATCCAGAAAAAGCATGGATAAATATGTCATTTAAAAAATATTGTAAGCTTTCATCAAATTAGATCAAATTTCCAAGGACATGATGAGTTATCAAAAAGAATTTTAGTTCTATTGGGTCACCACTGTACTTATTTGGGAACTTTTGACTAAAAAAATTTCTAAATCAAAAAGGCATAAATGTGAAGGTGTTATTTTAATAAATTTTATTTTTTTTATAATATTTTAATAAAAATAATAAATTATTATTATTATTTGGCCCTTGTTGAAAAGAAAGGACCCCGTGAGTGGACTTCCAGACGATCAGATCATCTGTCTGCCACCGTATCACCTTTCATAGACTTCGTCACTTTTCCCATTCACCTTTCTACCCTTACCAAACCTCCAAAATTGACAAATTGCACCCAATACAAGGCCACTTCCGTAATTTCACTTATATTTCCTCAGCCTTTCACGCTTTCCTTATCTTGTCCGTGAGTAGCAGCTTTTCAGATGCGTATAAAATTCTACTTTCTCTCTCCTCTTTCCAACTCTCTCTACACTTATTCCAACGCCATTTTCCAAGAAACGTACTTTCTCATAAACCAAACAACGCTGGAACCGAGCCAAATGCTCTCTCTATACCCTCTCTCTAACTAAAATTACAGAGAAAATTGCTCTCCAGATTCCACATCATTTTCCATGAAACATGCTTTTCTCACGAGCCAAACGGTACTGTCCGAAACTGAAACTTTCACTCTCTCTAATCTCCATGCCCTTCCTTTAACTAAAATCACAGAGAATTATACTCTCTTTAGATTCCATTTCATTTTTCAAGAAACGGGCTTTCTCACCAACCAAACAACCCCCAAACCTAACCAAATGTCTTAAACTCTCTACTCTCTCTATTTCCCTTTCTCCAACTAATCACTAAAAGAAAATACTGCTGCATTCCATGTCACTCTTGAAGAAAAATGCTTTCTCACGAACCAAACAATACCCAAACTGAACCAAATGTCTCCAATTCTCACTACTCTCTTATTCATTTCACTGCTGTTTGGACACATATCAGATATCGGTTTCAGAGTGGTCAATTCGAGTTCAGTTATAGTTGCAGGAAGATCAACAATTCTGAGCGAGAACAAAACGTTTGAGCTAGGGTTTTTCAGTACCAATGGCGAATCCACTTGGTACTTCGGTATATGGTTCGCTTCGATACCGACTCCAGCCTACGTCTGGGTAGCGAATCGCGAAACGCCGGTGAAGAATGTGAGTTCGTCGACGGTCGAAATCACCGACGATGGATTGTTAGCAGTAATCGAAGCAGAAGAATTAGTACTGTGGAAGAGTACGAACAGAGAGAAATCATCTGAAGCAAAGCTTTTAGATGACGGAAACTTAATGTTATTGTCAAATGAAGGGAAGATTGTCTGGCAGAGTTTCGATTATCCAACGGATTCGTGGATTCCGGGGATGAATATGACGAAGGACCGATTAATAACGTGTTGGCGAAGCTCGTCGGATCCGTCGCCGGGAATGTACTCGTTGCGGTTAAAGCCACCGGAGTACGGCGAGTTCGAGCTCGTGTTTAATGGAACAGAGACGTATTGGTCGACTGGAAACTGGACGGGAAATGCATTTTCCGGTGTGCCGGAGATGACAATACCGTATATATATAAGTTTCATTTTGAAAATCCGTCCACGCCAACGGCGTTGTTTTGGTACACGGAGAGGTCGATTGATAGTGGGGTACGTCCGCCATTGACTCGGTTTCTTATGGATTCTAGTGGTCTGTTGAAGCAGTTCACATGGTCACCGCAGTCGGAGAATTGGAATATGTTTTGGTCACAGCCAGATAATCGATGTAAAGTGTATGGATTATGTGGGCATTTGGGTATTTGTAATAATAGCAGAAACTTGAACCCCTGTGAATGTCTCTCCGGCTTTCAACCGGTGGATGACAGTAGGTGGAACGCCGGAGACTTTTCTGTTGGTTGTGGCCGCCGCAACAGCGATAAGCCTTGCAGCGATGACGATAGATTTGAAGAGGTTGGTGTCGTGAGCTTTAATGGAGCCGTTACTGTGTCATTTTCCGGTAACCGGAGTTTCTGTGAGGCGTCGTGCTTAAAGAATTGTTCATGTATTGGTTTGTATCACTCTGAGGGCAGTAATTTATGCAGGAATCTATATGGGTCTTTGTTGAATCTTCGGAATTTAACCTTAGATAGCACCATTGACGATGTCTTATTTGTAAGAGTAGAAAGAGGAGGAATTACAGAGAAGAGCAATGTGAAGATGAGGCTTCCGATTTCTATCACGATCGGGTTAGTTGCGGCTTTGGCTCTGTTGATCTTGATTTTATTGATCTTGCGGCGGAGGAGAGAGAGGAGGAAGAAAGAAGACGACGATGCTGTTTTCCCATTTACGAATTTGAAGTTCTTCACTTACAAAGAGCTTCACACGGCCACTCGTGGGTTTTCAGAGAAACTCGGTCACGGTGGTTTTGGTGTGGTTTTCAGAGGAGAATTGTCCGATTCATCTCTTGTCGCCGTTAAACGCCTTGAACGCCCCGGCAGCAGTGCCGGCGGAGGCGGCGAGAAAGAGTTCCGGGCAGAAGTGTGCACAATTGGTAACATTCAACATGTTAATCTCGTAAGACTTCGAGGGTTTTGTTCTGAAAGCTCTCATAGGCTCTTGGTTTACGATTATATGCAGAATGGTTCTCTGAGTGTGTATCTCCGGCGAGGTGGTCCTAATTTGAGCTGGGATGTCAGATTCCGAATAGCCGTCGCGACAGCAAGAGGGATTGCCTATTTGCACGAGGAATGCCGAGATTGTATCATCCATTGTGACATTAAGCCAGAGAACATTCTTCTCGACGGTGAATTCACGGCAAAGGTGTCAGATTTTGGGTTGGCAAAGCTCGTTGGGCGTGATTTCAGTCGGGTAATAGCCAGCATGAGAGGTACATGGGGTTACGTTGCGCCGGAGTGGATCTCCGGTGTGGCAATTACGACGAAAGCTGACGTTTACAGCTATGGAATGACTCTGTTAGAATTAATCAGTGGCCGCCGGAATGTGGAAGTGCCACCATCTGCTAATGGTGGCGACGGCACAGACGCCGCTGGAAGGGAGAACGAAAAATGGTTCTTCCCTCCCTGGGCAGCTCGTCAGATAATTGGCGGAAACATGGCAGCGGTGGTGGACAACCGGCTTGGCAACGGCAGCGCGTATAATATTGCAGAGGCAGAGAGGGTGGGATTGGTGGCAGTGTGGTGTATACAGGATGATGAAGCAATGAGGCCTACAATGGGGATGGTTGTGAAGATGTTGGAGGGTATAGTGGAAGTGGCAGTGCCGCCACCGCCAAAGTTGCTACAAGCATTGGTTTCCGGCGAGTCTTTTCGTGGGGTTGGCACGGTGGATTCCGGCAACGGACTTTCGACCGGAGGTGACTGCTCTGGTGAGAGTGTTGAAGGCTCTGGTGGCTCACAATCACCTATAGGTAACAACTCTTTGGCAATTGATATGAATGTTTTGAGTAAGAAGTCATGAGTAGAGTTTGTTGCCACTTACCACTCCCTTAGATTTTTTGTTTTTAGTTTTCTTCTCTTAAGACCAAAAGAAATCCATGTTAGGTTTTTGAATTTTTTTTTTTTTGGGTAAATGTTAGGTTTTTGATTTAGATGTACATTAAGTGTTATCTGTTTCTTTTTGGGGGAAAAGTTTTGCCCTGTGAGAATTAGAATTTCATAATTAATATTTGTTTTGAATAATTTATGGTTCATTGGGTTTATGGTGTTTGGTAGGGCCTTGTTTGGGGGGTCAGAATTCAGGATTAAAATTTGACATTCACTATAGGTAGATGGAGAGGGAAATCCCCACCATTCCCTATTAGGTATGATGACCATACTCTATTATATATTGTCTTGGCATGCTGTAATATTATAAAGAATTTTAATTTTATCTTTACCTTTTGTTAAAATATCATAATTCTCTTTGTCCTGAACTTTCTTGTGTTTTGTTAGTCACTTGGGGGTTTGGGGCCCTGTTTGGCCATACTAATCTTAAAATAATACTCATGATTTTGAAAATTTTCGCAATTTTTATTTTCATTTCAATAAAAACAGACGGCCTAAAAAATGCGTTTATTTGTAAAAAATTAAAATTATTTTCAAGAAAATGAATTCAGTTTTTAAGAAAATGTGAAAATATCAAAAAGACATTTTTATATATTTTCATGAAACTGAAAACAAGGATTATATCGTGGCAATGCTTATAAACATTGAAAAAATATGTAGACCAACTGTAAAATCAAAAAATAAAAATAAAAAAACATATAGAGATAATATATAGTTTTAGTAAATGTATTTACACTATTTTTAGATTTTGATAACAATTTTAATTTTTACAAAGTAAACACATTTTCTAAATTTTGAAAACTGAAAATGAAAATTGTTTTTAAATTTTTTTTACAGAAAATAAAAATTGTAAAAATTTCGACGAAGTAAACAGGTTGTTATTCTCTCCCTTTTCAGGTTTATGTGTTTAGTTGAGATCTGCAAGGGAAGCCATTTAGACTTAAGTGTTTTAAGTCTATCATATTAGCCCATTGGATTTTGTTTTGGGTGTGGTTATTGCAACCCCAATCTCCTCTTTCCATACTCCCAATGCTTTGTAAATCCCATAATTTACTAACTAGACCCCACAAATTTTCTAAAATGCCCCCTAACCCCATTTTAATTTGAAGACAACTTATTTTCCAAACCCAATGCTCTGTTTGGTAGTTATTTACCAAACATTTTCAAAATGTTCGGTGGATGCACCAACTGAACAGAAAGACAATGTTTGGTGATAACTATCGAACATTATAAAAATGTTCATTAACTTCCAACTAAACAATTCAAAAGAAAATTTTTAGTTAAAATCTAAAAAAATGGTGAATTGTTATTTGAATTGTTCAACTGTAAGTAGAAGAATAGAGATACAATGTTGGTGGTTATCCTTTGTTTAGTGGGTGCATCCACCGAACAGAGAGAGTATGTTTGGTGGATAACCATTGATATTATACAAATGTTCATCCACTTTCAACTGAACGGTTCAAAAAAATAAAAATAAAATAAAATAAAAGGTTAAATTCTTGAAAAAATGATGAATTTTTTTTCTAATTATTCGGTTGGAAGTGAAGGAACATTTTCATAATGTTCAATGGTTATCCACCAAACATATTAAAAATGTTTGGTGTAATCAAATTGAACATATTTAAAATGTTTGGTTTTGCGAACGACCGAACATGCTGCGAATTTGAAAGAAAAAAAAAAAACGCAAAAATCTTCAAAAGCGCACATTCCTACTACCCAAACCTTTTTGTTCCATTTTAACATTATACAATGTTAAGCATCCAAATACCAAAATAGTATTAATTTATATGAGATTGGATGAAATGGGAAAAGGAAATGGATTAGAGGAAGATAGAAGATGAGTAGGAGAAGAAGAAAGTGAGAAGAATGAGAAGTAGGGTTTTACTTTCTTTTCTTTTTCTTATTCTTTTTTTTTTTTTTGGGGGGGGGTGTAGAGAGAAACTCTTCATGAATCTATTTGATATTTTTAAAATTATTATATCCTTAATAGTAAAATTGCTCGTGCCTATTTGGGGCATTGAAAAATATAGGGTATGGAAAGAGGAAATTGGGTTTGCAATAATTACTTTTTTTTTGGGGGGGGGGGGGGGGGGCACAAAGCCCATATTTTTTTGTGTGGAACAAGGAAAAACACACTGTGGTTAATAAATCAAGGCAAAAAAAAAAAGAGGTTCCTTGGTTTTGAGAATTGGTTGAAGAGGGGATTGAAAATGTTTTAAAATCCGGATTGGCCCGGCTGGTTAAACCTGGAGCAGGTGAAAACCGTTCAATCCACTGGTTCAACCGCCGGGTTTACGAATTTGGTAGCGGGTCACTAAAATCGGCCAGATTTTTGACAAAATAAAAAAAATCATTCAAATGACTAAAATAATCCCCAACTCTCATAAAAAAAAATCTTAAAAAAAGGAGGGGCAAATGAATTAATTAACCAAAAAATCCTCACAAATGGCCAAATTTTAAACTCCTTGTATTTCGAGCATTTCTTTTGTGTTTTTTAATAAAAAACATGGACACCAATTATACAATAATAATAATAATAATAATACAATAATTCCACTTGCCATTTGTTTTTTCGAAGAAAGCTATTAACCATTAACTCCATCATCTTGTTGATTAACTGGTTGATCCTTAGCTCGATCATCTTGTCGATTAATTCCTCATTTGTTTTTTCGAAGAAAGCTAATAACCATTAATCATTAAGTTCAACCTAATTGAAGTTACGATTGAATTGGTTGATCCTTAGCTCGATCATCTTGTTGGATCGATCAACTGTCCGAATTTTAAAACATTGAATTGAACTATTGTCATTGCTTTGATGCTAAAAGACTTAATCATCCAAATTGAGTGCCATCTTTGGATGGTGAAATTTTGTTTCACAAGAATCAAACGGGTATTTATGATTTTTGGATTTTAGGTCATGGTTTGGTTCTAATTCCCGAGCATCAAATGGGTAGTTATGTTTTTTGTTTTTTAGTGCATTTATAGGATCCACTTTAGTGATTGGACGGTCCTAAACCATAGAGGACAAGTGAACCGACTTTTTAATATAGGACCCACGTGATGGGACAATTCAACTATTTTTTAATATAGGACTCACGTGATAAGATGGATTTTTTAGAATTCATTGAAAATAAAATAAAATACTCATTTTAGGCAAGATGGCTCATGCCTAATCTTTTCAAATTCGGATTTTATTTTTTTTATTTTTTTTGTGTGCTTGTATTTACTTGATATCTTAGATCATGACACATCATCTAAAAAAGAGAGATGAATAATATATTTAAATAACATAGTATAATCTTAATATTTAAATAAATACAAGCACAAAAAAATACAACAAGAAAATCTCTCTCTCTCTCTCTCTCTATATATATATATATAATCTTCTTTTGTTCTCTTTGAAATCATGAAATGACCATTTGTATTTTATGCCCTGTTCGTGGGGTATGGCTGTGATTGTTGATAAATTTTCATTAACAACGTTTTGTAATTGCCATCACTTGACAATTCTTATATCACTTTTTTATTTGGACTTATGGATATTTTATTCAGTTATTTATTTTTTATTAAAAACTGTCTTGGATGTAAATTTTTTTCATTAGTTCTTTCTTCTTCTTTTTTTTTTTTTAGAGAGAGAGAGGATGTGATTTTTTTATTTTTTTTTATTTTTATTTTTTAGCCAGAGAGAGGGGTTGGTATTGCTTAATGCATGGTTTGAATGAGAGAAAGAAGTGTGGAATCCTTTTTTCGACTCCCACTCTCCCATTCCAGTCGTTGCTTTTCTTTCTGTTACTTCGAAAGTAACTGCAGAGCTTCAACCACTCGAATTTTCGATATTCTTTTTTATTTCTCATCAAACGAATGGCATCTTCTTCTGAAAATTCTAGCTATTCTAAGCATGATATTAAGGAATCTCATTGCTAAAACAAAAAAGATCCCCCCTAAAAAAAATAATAATAATAAAATAAAAATAAAAATCTATAAATATTTCATCTATCAATCTAACCCCTATTAAGGGACAACATTTTCTTTAAAGGAATATTTTTCTCACTTTTATGTCCAAGATGTGGTAGGCTGAAATCTTTAGAAACAGTGATTGGGCTTTGGCCTGCCTTGTTGGCCCATTGGGTCAAATCAAGACCAAAAATTATAGATCTAAATCTAAATCAAAGTATATAAACTAAATTTAAGCAAAATCATTAATATAAATACATCAATTTAACATAAATACATGTATGTATATTTGTA
Source organism: Hamamelis virginiana (assembly GCA_017140935.1). Lineage (NCBI taxonomy): Eukaryota > Viridiplantae > Streptophyta > Magnoliopsida > Saxifragales > Hamamelidaceae > Hamamelis > Hamamelis virginiana. The sequence continues at coordinate 373,058 of JAESVK010000524.1, read as the reverse complement.
AATTGTGTTTATTTATTATTCCTTTAAATACATTGACTTCTTAACACTAAATCCCATTGTTCATATTCTTTCTTTTACCAAGCCAGCACCACCTTATTCATAGGATAGATCTCCCCCC
>JAESVK010000524.1:349393-367940 GCA_017140935.1 Hamamelis virginiana | reverse complement strand
GTGCAAAGTGTTACAAATCAAAACTACATGAATCAATATATGACAATCAAAACTATAAGAGAGCAAAGTATTTTTTTTTTTTGTATAAATATTAAGATTCTATTTTAGGAGCTGGTTTAGGATTATAAAATCTCAGGACCAACTTGCATGCATGCATGCATTCAACTGTTTATCACAAACGTACCAAAGATGATGTAAAGAGAGTAATACAAATTTTTTTAATTTTTATTTTGGGTAGGTGTTGCCGTGGGAGGTGGTTGGCAAGCGTTGGTGGCTTATATAAACTTGTTTTGTTATTACGTTGTTGGCCTTCCTTTTGGATTCTTTTTGGGGTACAAAACCAACTTAGGAGTGGAGGTAAAGTATCCATTCCCTTTTGCCAAGCTTTTTTATTTTTATTTTTAATTCGTAAGTGCTGCTTTACAGACTAATGGGGTCTGTGGTTAATTATAGGGAATTTGGATTGGCATGATTTTTGGTACACTTCTGCAAACATTGATCCTCTTGATTATCATTTGGAAAACTAACTGGAACAAGGAGGTAATTAATACTTTATTCACTACATTTAGGACATGCATGTATACTTTATGTCTTTCCTTCTCTTTTTTTTTTTTTAATGTTTTTTGTTTTTTATTATTATTAATATTAGAGTATTTTACGTCAATAATCTTAAATTTTTGGAATATTATGTGAACGAACTTGATCCAAAAGATAATTAGGAAAACAAACCTCTAACATTTTTTTGGACTAAAATACCCTTCAAATAGTCAAATTTTGACTTTGACTTTTAATTTTTCACATAATCCTTAATCTTCAATTTTACACAGAATCCTGTGTTTACACATAATCCCAAATTTCCAACACGTCAAATCAATATTTAATGCATATCATTCCATGTTACCTCACTAAGGGGTGTGTAATGATGAGTTGGAGTTAAGGATTGAGGATTGAGGATTGGAGATTGTGTGTTAATTTGGTAATAGGGGATCGATCTCCTTTGCTAAATTGGAGATTCTGTTCATTTTTGGGAATCGTGGATTATATAGTATTGTTGGGGATTGTTAATAAAAAAAATTTTATTATATACCATTTACTTGGTATAACAGTTATTATTTTGTCTACATAATGGTATTTTGGTCCAAAAAATATTTACGTAATTATATTTGGATTGGGTTCATTCACGTAATATTTCGAAAATTTAGGATTATTGACGTAAAATGCCATTATTATTATTATTATTATTTTGTTTTAGCTAATGAGTTTAGAAATGTATCTCAGTTCAATTTGTTGGTTTGAGATAAAATTGAAATCAAACCAACTTAGATCAGTTATGCTAAACTTAATTAAACATTTTGATTTAAACAACAGGTAGAACAGGCATCAGAACGAATGAAGAAGTGGGGTGCTGGGCATGATGAAATACCAAATTCGATGTGAAAACCGGTTCTTTTCTTGACCAGCTCGGACTATCAATGCCTCCACATCGATTCCTTCCCTCCTCACCAAAAAACCAAAAAGAAGAAGGAGGAAATATTCATGTAATATTAAAAAATTCATTGTTCAGTTGAATTTGATGCCGCATTGTATTTTCATTTTCCATACATTTTGAATTTTTTGGTTGCCAAATATAAACATTTTCATTTTCCATATATGTATAGCTTAATCATTTATTTTTGGGAAAATTATTGATTGACTCGGTGTAGTATCAACATTTTTTTTACATTGCATCCGTATGACCGTATACTATCAATTCATTCAATTGGTGAAAAATGTTGAGGATGGTAGAAAAATGAAATCCACTCTGTCTCATATCGCTTAAATGAAAGGCTTGCTATAGCTTTATATACCTATATTGGCCCTCCACCTACAAGCTTAGGCTTTTAGGTTGGGTTGGAAACTTAACATGGTATCAGAGCATTGGTTATCCAAGTGACAAGGCCCAAACGAGCCTGCACGTGAGGGAGAGTGTAGAATAATGAAATCCACTCTGTCCCACATCGTCTAAATGAAAGGTTTGTTATAACTTCATATACCTGTATTGGGCTCTCCACTTACAAGCTTAGGCTTTTAGGTTGGAAACTTAACAATGATATAGGGGTCAATTGGTATTTTCTCCTTTATTTTTTCTCTCTAATTATCTTTTTAAATCCTTAACCATGTGTCAAATCTTGAAATTAGATTTGTCACTCTACTCGAAACACTTTTTTTTTTTTGGCCGATGAGGTATCCAAATCTGCGACTCAACTTATTCTTAATTACGATTAAACTTACCATTGTATCAATTAATACGTGCACAAGAAAACCAGACCGGTGGTTAACCCTTTAGAAAAAATCGAATTTGAAACTTTCTACTTCGTGATAGATCGATAATATATTTGTAAGTATTAAAATCAATGATTCTATCGATGAGGTTTGGAACCATTGTTCTCTCTTGCTGAAAATTATGAAAAAGAAAAGAACAAGAACACATAAAAGAGGAGGTGATCTTTGGAACTTGGTTTGGAAAACAATGGGTTGGGTTTGGTATGAGACAATGTCAGTGTTTAGTGTACATTTATTAGAAACATCATGTACATGAGGATTTTGAAGAAATCACTTCCCCTAAGATTTTGAGTTTCTAATTTTCTACCATCCACATCTCTCTGTACAAAGTTAATAGGAGTCCAATATTGAAAAAAATTCTCACTTGCACTTAACAAGGGGTAAAAGAGCCTCAGAGAAACTTAATATGTAACCTCATAAAAGGGGTATACCAGGGTTACCATTGAGCCATGATGCCTTTGGTTGTGGGTCACCTAGTTTACCAAAGCTCTGTTTCATCTACTTGGGAAATGATGTCTGACTAATCTAATTTTCTGGTTTTCCAAACAACCCCCTCTTAATCAAAACCAACAATTTAGCAATATTAATTGCTAACTCAACCTCATACCATGGTTAATGGTGTCAACTATAAAGTATAAATTAGGATTATGGCCATTATTTAAATATCAGAAGAAATAGTTTTATTTTTTAAAAAAAATTTGGTAGATTTTTTAAATTTATGTCCTTAACTAACACTCTTTCACACCCAAAAGGAATTAAAATGGATTTATAAAAAATAGACAAGGAGCAAAGTTCGAGGAGGTAATCAAATCGGATCAATAGCTCCAAGGGCGTAGTCAGGAATTTACTCCAAGGGGGCACTATTTTAATTAACAATTGCGTGGGGCTGCCCCAGAGGCAATTTATCTATAGATACTTTTCATATGAATTTAGAATTTATACACATTCTAGAATTGATATTATATATTATTCTCATCTTTGAACATAGTAAACTTATCAAATTTTGTAAATTTAGTTTTATTGCAGATACTTAAACCCTAATTTTAATTATATAAATTAATATCAATTGATGACACTTTTTACGAATTGAATTTTAAGTTAGATACTAATAGAAAGATAAATACTCTTTCTGAAATCACTAACTAATTAGGCCATTTTAATTTCAGACCTCAAATAGAATAACCAATGGTTTTCATGACTATTTGTAGGAATAGAATTGTAAATGTGGTGGGCAAATTTTATAAAATAAGAACTTAAAGGGATGAAAATAAAATTTAAAAAGGGGCATTCTTACATTTTCTACTAAATGTATACTAAATATATATAGATTTTTTATTTATTTTTTTGCAAATATTGAGAGTGGGCACGTGCCCCACTTAGCCCCCCGCCTGGCTTCTCCATTGAATAGCTTAATGACATCTTTCATCCTTATGTAAGAGAGAGATTTTGATTTCAAGTATCAAGTACAGCATTCTGTTTTCTTATTTAGTGTATTGTAATGTTCTTATTCCCACCCTCAATAATATTAATATTAATAAAAATAAAAATTCATTTGAAATCCCCCACATATATTGATGCTTTCCCTTACTCCAAGGAAAATGATATATGTCTTAAAAAAATTGTCCCAAAAATGTATCTTAAATGATATGGCAGATTATCCAACACTTCTCTCTTTTAGCAAATTATCTTTTTGTTAATAAATGAAATGTTAAGATTCAATAGGAATATTTTTTTTTTGAATAATTTTTTAAGATATATAGCATTACTGTTACTCCAAAGACAAAACAACGATGCTATATTTTCCAAAAAAATTGTTCCCAAAATGTATCCCAAACCAATTCTAACCTTCTTTCATTATTAAGGAGATAATTTACTAAAAAAAAGAATTAAAAAATTGAAGAGTTGGATGAACAACCACATCATTTGAAACACACTTTTGGGATAACATTTTGAAAAACAAATACCATTTCCTATGACAAGACATGGATTTAATGGGCAAATTAGAGACATAGGCACATGCACTTACCTTTCATCATCTTTCTTTTCATCTAAAGGTATGAAATTTGAGTGGAGATATTCTTTCCTACTTATATGTACCAATGTGGACTTTTCATTTTTGTGAGAAAGGACAGGAAAGTGTCCATTAGTGAAATTTTTTTTTTGGATACGAGGATAAATCCTCTCGGTTTGTCCTCTAACGACTTTGGAATCGATACCTAATGCCGTTTAATCAGAGTAGAACCGAGGGACAAACACAAGATGTGTGCACATGCTCCTCAACACACATACCAGTAAGACACGGACTCGCATAGTGGCGGAAATTCATACTCACACCCAGATCCAGGAATTGGTTACCCGTCACTGGAGGCATATCCTACCAACCTTGCTATGCTATACGCCCGGGGAGCTGGGCCCAAGATTCGAACTCATGACCTCACCTTGGTTTCCAAGATTTTTTGGGCAAGTGATCTACCCCTTGCTTGGGGTTAAAAAAAAAATTACACTAGTGAAATTTTGGTGATGGGATTTGCTTAACCCTACTCTTCTAAGGTGGGAGTTTGTAGCACACGTGATTCATTCCTATTCTTTCCCTCAATTTATTTACCCTTTTAACTTTTCTTTTAGAATTCTGGTGACAGATTTATTAATTTGGTGAAATATTTGTTGTTAATTTGGACCAACAAGACCATGAAGCAAAATTTTCCTTACTATATTAATATTCGAGCACATATAGGCACATGTTCGTCTAGAGGTACAGAAACATATGCACCTTAAACATTTAATTTACACTATAAATTGCAAACAAGGTATCATCTCTTGGAAGTATTTGATGTTTAAATAACAATTCAGGTTTTTCCATGTCTGGCCATGGACCATGCTATTAATTAGGTTGTAGGATTCATTTCTAATGTGAAAGTCAATGATATTAATTAGGTTGTAGGATTCATTTCTAATGTGGAAGTCAATGGCCATCTCTCTCTCTCTCTTGTCAATTTTATAATTTATTATACCCCTACCTCTGAACTTGCAATTAACAAATTACTTGGGATCTGACTATATAAACCTTTTCTTCGCTGTTCAAGTATATATATATATATATATGTATATATATAGGGACAGGTTCCCTTACACCCTATTTTGACACCTATGTTTATACCTCGTTTTCAAATACCATTGTAAATAGAAAATTTTGAGAAACCGACCGTTAGATTAGATACTTATCTTATGTTTGTCATGTGTGAAAAAAATTGGAGTGATCCAACGGTTAGTTTTTAAAAAATATCATTTTGAAGAACTATTATTTTTTTTATTAATTAAAAACATAACAATTTTTTATAGTGACGTTTCTTAAAATCTAACCATTGGATCACTATGATTTTTGGTATACATGATATGCATAAGAAATGTATTGAATCCAACGGTCGGTTCGTCAAAATATCTATCATAGATAGTGTTTTGAAAACGAGGTGTAAATATAGGTGTCAAAATAGGGTGTGAGGGGAACTTGACCCATATATATATATATATATATATATATATATATATATATAGCTGGATTCATTACATTTTTTAAAGATTTATATTATATTCATGAAGTGTGATTTTAGCTGGCCATTTTTCTTTCTTTTGCCTTGGGAATGGTTGTGTCATTGTGTGAGTTATATATATTTATATAATCCATTAATAAGTAAAGTTTATTACATATATTTAGATCACGTATGATTTTTGGTAAACAATAAATTGATAAACAGATCAAATAATCCAACGGTCAGTTTTTTCAAATATATTCTACAACAACTCTCTGTAAGGTGCACCTTATAATAGAAAGACTATGCATTTAATATTATATTTATTGTAGCTAATGAAAGCAAATTTTTTGTTTTGAATTCGAAATTTTCCCTACTTCAATTTAATTTATGACTATTAAAAATTTGTCGTTAAAATACAATTATCGATAAAATATACTATTTTTTAATGAAAAGATGGAAGCTCAACGCAACACCTTACTTTGCCCAATAAACTAAAAAAAACTCGAGAAATAACAAAAACTAGCTTATAGAAAATTAGAAGAGAGGATGGATGAGTGTGAGTGTGTCAAATAGTTAGAAAAGACCCTCTATATATAGGTGTAGGAATTGTAACTCATGGTTTTAGAATTAAAATTTTCTTAAACACCAAATGAAGGTTATGTAGGTTACATTAAAATTTTCTTAAACACCTAATTTTTATTGTCTCTAAAATATATAAGGGGAAATTGGTGAGACATCCTGCTCTATAAAAGTTTAATTTAAAAAGTCCTCATAAAATTTATTGCCTTCTTAAGGTCCTAATTAAGATTTATTTCATGCGAAAAGTCCTAATTTTTAAAAATAATTTTCAAAATAGCAGAACTATCCCTGAATGTATTTTCACTGTCCATTTTTAGTATTTTTACTGTCAATTTATAATATTTTTAGCATTTTTAGTATTTTTACTGTCAATTTTTAATATTTTTACTATCCATTTTTAGCATTTTTATTGTCCATGTTACACCATGTTGTGGCATGCTACCAGACAAATGGGAAAAGAAAATCGCCGATTTGAGGTCTATAATGGAGAAAGAAGCTAGGATTCCCATGGCCAAGAAGATTAAACTGCGCGATCATTGTCATCGGAGTAGAGATCGGTGATCCAAAATGTCCAATCCTAGTCTTCACACCGACGCTGAACGGATTCCATGAATCGTTGGGATGATATGAGAGCTTGATCAAGGGTCCAGATTCAAAGAAAGTACTGAAGCTCAAACATAACTCTTTCATATCTTCACCTTCGATTCCTAATTGAAACGAAAACCCTAAGATGTTGAGAGGAACTTTTGCTCTCAATAAAGGTGTTTCTTTCTCTCCGGTGTAAAGCATATCTCATTTTCTCATCTCTCTTTCTCTCTCTCTCTCACTTTCACAGTGAAAATAGAAATATACAATATCATGGGTTTAAAAAGAAAGATGCGGCATTAAAAGAGGAAAATGCGAGGGTATTTTTGTCTAGAAACTGGCTAAAAGACTTTTCGTAGAAAGGGAAAATTGACGGGACTTTTCATATGAAAAATATCTACAGTTGGACTTTCGGGTAATTTACCCAATATATAATAGATAAATATTATCTCATATATTATTATGAACTGTTGTAAAAAGTGAAGATTGACAGGGTTGAGGCGCGGACTAGATCGCTCTCTTTTAGACGTTTCGCGCTACTACAGATTATATTCGATATAGTAGTTTACAAGCACGCCGCTTCCAGGATACAACAGCCCAACTACTCACTGTTATCTTTTTAAAGTCTGCACAACTATGAGAAGTTGGAAGCTCCATACAACACCTTACTTTGCCCAATATACTTATAAAAAACTCAAGAAATTACAAAGACTAGATTATAGAAAATTAGAAGAGATGCTAGATGAGTGTGAGTGTGTCAAATAGTTAGAAAAGACCCTCTATATATAGGTGTAGGAATTGTAACTCATGGTCTTAGAATTAAAATTTCATCTTAAACACCAAATGGAGGTTATGTAGGTTACATTAGAAAATTTAACCAACAAATTGTAAACCCCCATAATATAAATTATATTTTTTTATTAAAATATTCAACTGAGAGAGAAAGGGCAGTTTGGGAGGGAAGGAGGGAGGGAGGGAAGAAGAAAAGTACACTTTTTACAGATTTCCTTGTCTTCCGATTTTTTGGAGGAAGAGCGGAAGGCAAATGGGGTGGTAAACACTCAAAATTGTCATTCTACCATTTTTTTATATTGATAAAAATATATTCCTTATACCAAATGAATAAAGGTAAAATAGTAAATTAGGTATTCCACAATTTCCCTCTTTGAAAGGAAGTTACTTTTTCATCCACCATCCATCTCATCAAGCATATAAAAAGAAAAGTGAACCTTTCTTCCCTAAGAATGTAAAGTCCATCTCTCCTACTTTTCTTTTTTAATTTCACTCTTCAATCCTCCCGATCGAACGGAACATCATACTCCGTTGATCTCATGATGGGATACAACAAGAATACCATTGGATGATAAAGCTACTTTTACCAACAATCCCTTTCGTAGTGCCATCCATCTAGTAAATTTTTTTTCAATTTCCCAAACAACCCCTCACCCAATCGTCATCAACAATCAACCCATCCCACTAACTCGAACCTTTAGTTCATTAACTAACCATGGTTAGCTAATCATGCCAAATTTCCAACTATAAATAAGTGTCGTGTCTGTTCAAGGAAAAAACCCTAATATTCTCATCCCTTTCTTTTATTTTATGGAAATTCTTTTTTAACACCCAAATACGCCTTAAAAAAGGGTAGAACATAGGCAGAGAGGAAAGGTCAAGAAGGTCTCACACCCCACCGTATACTGACTGGTATGTCTCTCCCTTTACTCCAATGACAAAATAAGGTCTTGTATATTGTCTGTCTCTATATTATGTTCTGTTTCAAAAACTTGAAAAGTTTAAATGCCTTCTCCCCCCCTCTCTCTCTCTCCCACCTGCAATTAAGAGAGAAAGCGCGGGACAAAATGGTGGGGGGCCAAACATTCTCCAAAACCCTAGATCAAAGTTTTCCCGCCCAAAAAACCATTCCATGCAGGATTCAGATCGATAATCGGTACCTTAACTATCTTTACATTACCTTAATCTCACTGTTATATATAAATAATAATATGTATTATAATATTATTTTTGGTATTTTTTTTTTCTTTGGCCTGTTGAAACGTTCAAAAGATTAGAAGATATGAGTGGAATGATTTGTTTTTAGGGTTTGAATTCGAAATCCATGGCAGGGTGGTCGAAGATATCTGACGGGTCAGAGCTCGATTGCTCCAAATCGTTCCAAAAAGTTCAGACAAACGGTTTCTGGGTCGAACTCGATCCGTTTTCAAAAGGGTGTGTCGTTAAAGGTGAATCTGATAAGCTTCGATGTTTGTTCAATCAATTTACTTGTATTTTGCTACAAGAGATCTGTGCTGATAATAGTTTCAGGCCTTTAAAATCCAATGCTTGGAGATGGACAATGTGTGGATATGTTCAAGTTGTTTTTGGTAGTGAGAGAAAAAGGTGGGTATGATGCCGTTTCGAAAAACGGGTTGTGGGAATCGGTGGCAGAAGAATCCGGGTTGGGTTCGGGTGTTGCTTCGGCCATTAAGTTGATCTACATAAAGTATTTAGATGCATTAAAGCGATTGCTGGAGAGAGTTTTAAAAGATAAGAACTCGGAAGGTGGGCTAATAAGGGATTGTGGTGCAGATTCGGGTGGGTTTTTGATGGAGTTAGAGGCAGAGTTGAATGGTTTATTGTCAGGAATTTCAGGTCAAAAGAAGAAAGATGAGGAACACCCGGGTTTGGATTTGACGAGTGAGTTGAATTTTATGGATGGTGAAAAATTGTGCAACAATGAAGAGTGTAGGGGTTTGGTGGACTCTGACATTAGCAGGAAATATGTTGGTGATGGCCTGCATTTGGACTTGACGAGTGACATGAATTTTGTGAATTTTGGAAAATTGTGCAATGGCAATGAGGTTAGGAGTATTGAGAAGTCAGATGGAGGCAAGGAATGTGTTGTTGATGAAGAAGATGTTATGCTTTTGGATTCGAGTTTGCTTAATGAAGAAGTTTTGTGTCGGAAGAGAAAGCGTTGGTCTGTTTTGGGAATGCTGAATTGGGTTACTGAGAGTGCAAAGGATCCTTGTAATCCTGTTATTGGTACCTTACCAGAAAGGTCGAAGTGGAAGTCTTATGGGTATGAGGAGATTTGGAAGCAGGTTTTATTGACTCGTGAGACACTGTTTCTAAAACGACAAGTTGATTCAAGTGCTCAACAATCTATTTGGCAGGTATATGTCAGTTAAAAGATTTTATGCTTCATAAATTTGAAAGCCAATTGCATTTATGGCCCAATTTTCTAAATATATATTTTATAGCTGTAAAATGAGCTTCTCGTTTAAATCTGTCCTCATATGCCCTTCGTTTTTGTCTTGTAATTCTTTCGAAAGATGCTTTATTTAGTATTTCAGGCATGATTTCTCACTGTGTGTTTGACTCTGCTTCACTGACTATGAATAATGAGCCAAGGCTACATCACAATTTATCATATATGTAATCCTTATGGGATAATTTTGTGAGTTGATCAAAACATGCAAGGACTGTAGGTCTTCTACTAAGCAGTGTACTGAATAGATTTAATCATTTCATCAGTCTTCGTAAGTGGCCTCAAAGTCTGGTTGTAGTTACATATGAGTCATGTATTGTCCTATTACGATTAGGGACATACCATTATCATTGCATTTCATGTGTTTTGATTTCCTTTTTGTACTTCCTCCATATATGTTTTTACTAGGTATCCACTTTGTAGATTTTTTAACTTGCAACTATGCACTCCATGACATTTTTATTTCTAATTTGAGAATGATTTTTGGGCCCCTAAATCCCTGATTTAAATCCATTTGAAAATTTCGCAAATTCTGTCTTCAATTTCTTGCCTCTACAGAATTATAAATTCCTTTCTGACCCTAAATTTCTTTAGTAAGTATACACACGATATAGTGCCCACAGCTTAAAACTCAAATTTTCACCAATGCTGTCATCGTGTTTTCTGAAGATGACCAGATGATCCAAATTGGTGCTTCGTGGATGATACATTTTTTTAATTGTGTTCATTTGAACCTAATATTTTTCTAGTTTTTAATCATACACTGTGACATCCAACCCTTAGCTTCTTTAAGTGTGAGCATGACGTTTTTTTGGCTACCGTTTATTTTACATTAAAATTCCAAGCTTGTCACATTGGGGTTTATCATTGTTTATTGTTTATAAAATTGCACTTATTTGTTTGGTATTTGGCATTCTAGAGGGCAACATCATCATCAATATATTACTTTTTATAAATAGTTGTGCCAAGTTATGAGAAATGGTCACTCTTAACACATCTTTTGGTTTTTGATCTTGGGCATTAGCCCTTCTTGATCTGTAGTCTAGTTAAAGTTACATTACAAGTGTTTATTTTAGTCTAATTTAGTTTAAAATCCCTAGATTCCAAGAGTGACCTTAAATTGAGGAATTGGCCATGGTATTGGAGCATTGGTGGGTCCTAATGCCTGGTACATATCACTATTGGTGTGAGAACTTTGTGTTGACGACTTGAAGATATGCAAGGGATCAATGCCATAAAAAATCAATAAAATAAGTTAAAAAAAGAAGAAGAAAAATGTCGTAAAATGCATTTGAACATTGAAATCATCTAAGTGTGTAGTTTGTTTTATATATATATATATATATATACAAAAATGATCCAGTCAGCATATGCTTATATAAGCTTATGTAAGCATGAAGCCCATAGATAATTGTGGGAGTTATATTTTGAAAAACTGATCGTTGGATTAGATATTATACTTATGCATGTTATGTTTGCCAAAAATCACAGTGATCCAACGGTTGGTTTCTTGGAAACATCAATGAGAACAACTGTGGTAGTTTTCAGCAGCCACAATTTTTTATAGCTATATTTTGAAATTATGACATTGGATCACCGTGATTTTTGGCATGCAAGACATCCATAAGTATAGTAACTAATCCAACGGTCAGTTTTTCAAAATATGCATCCCACAATTATCTATAGGCTTCATGCTTACATAACTTATGTAAGCATATGCTGACTAGATTGGGACTGTATATATCTACATAGTATATTAGGGTTAAAAAAATTGGCCTTTTTGGATTCTTGTATTATGTCTTAATATTTGTTATTTTCTTTTTTACGTGTGAGTTTTTGTGTATATTGGCCAAAAGGCTTTTTCATTGACGAAATTTATTTTTAAAAAAAATTATGTAAGATTTAGATATTTAATATGCAAAACTGTTTTAAAAGGTTTTATTTTATTATTATTATAACTAATAAGTAATAACCTATTTGCTTTTAAAACTCTTGCGTCAACTATTCATTCAATCAACTGATGAATGTATAATGACCAGAGTTATGTAAGTAACTTTTCAGTTGTATTAATTATCAAATTAACTTATTCTTAATATTTTTATTTGTCATATTCAAAAAATATATTTTTTATTTTATTAGATGAAGCACAATTATAATACTATTGCAATATAATAACATAGCGTGTCACCACTTATAACGTCTAATCACATTATGTATTAGTATTTATTAGCTGGCATGTATTAGCGTGTCATCTTTTAATTAGCATCTACAACACTACAAACTCAACAGAATTTTAAGTCCAATTTTTTGGGGCTGGCTGCATGATTCTTTTTAATCATCTAGCACTATCTAGGGCCATTTTCTCAGTCAAATAATGGGCCAATGAGTTTTGAGTACCCTAATCTTTAGCTTTCTCAAATAGTCCCTCACTACTAATCATTAACCATTTAGCAATATCGCTAAATCAATCCTCTTGTATATGAGCATGGTTAGTTAATGGTGCCAACTATAAATTATGGTTGTGGCCCTTTGGTGGAAACATTAATGTATTGATCCAAAGCTCCTCTATGTGAAGCAAGTAAGCAACAACTCCCAAATCTCTCCATTGTAAGCTTGTTAAGTAGGGGATAAGAATGGTTGCTTTTTGTAATCAATTACTGTAATGGCCCGTCCACGTGATGAGCGCACACTTTGCTTTCTCGTGTTGCCCCTTTTGTTGCAAGGAGATGAACGGCCTTTGCTAAAGTACAGGATCTTTGGACTATCCACTTCCTATGTGGGATTTAGTAACCACCTCCCTCAACCTCACCCTCACCCACTCCTGGCCTCTCGGGTACTGTTGGTATTGTTGGTCCTGTTGGGTTGGGTATCACATTCTCACCATCAAGAAAACAGAGCTGTCCTCAGCTTTGATACCAATTGTAATGACCTGTACTTCGCCAAGTAACAATATTGTTCGTTTTGCTTGTATGCGCAACGTACGTCTCCATATATCGTGAATTTGTGATAAGCTCACAATTTTACTTTCTCGGGTTGCTCCTTAAACACGTTGTTATAAGGAAATGTATGGTCTCTACTTAAGTACAAGATCTTTGTTGGACTATTCACTTCCGATGTGGGATTTAATAAACTCTCTCTCTCTCTCTCCCCCCACCCCACCTCATCCTCACCCACCTTGGGACTGTTGGTGCTATTGGGCTGGGTATCATAGTTACCCTTGGCATCCATTTCAAGAAAGAAAATCTCTGAATAATTGGTGATGCCAATGAAAAGATATTGCACAATTGAACTTTTTGTATGGAAAGGTCCGGATGGTTTTGGAAACTAGTTGTCTTTTCTTAGTTCTCTTTCTTTGCTTTCGCTATGATTGCCTTTTGGTGCCTTCTTTTGTATGCCTCACATTTAGAGTTTTTTTATCCCCAATTTCATTCATATATATATATATGGGAATGCTAATATAGTAATATCAGGTGCACCTGATGCATCTTGCATCTGGTGACCTCATTTAGAACAACTTACAAAGCATATTTTGAAAAAACTGCCGTTGGATTAGATACCCCTCTTATGTATGTCATGTCTACCAAAAATCATAGTGATCCAATGGTTGGTTTTTGAAAAAATGTCAATGTGAAAAACTATGACTTTTTTGTTCTTCAAAATATCACCATTTTCCGGTCTTTTTTTTTTTTCCTTTCAAAAACCGACTATTGGATCACTCTGATTTTTGGCAGACATAGCATACATAAAAGGGGTATCTAATCCAACGGTCGTTTTTTCAAAATATGTTCTGGTGCACCTAATATTAGCATTCCTATATATATATATATATATATATATATAAACAAAGTCAATATTTTATTAAAAATTTGAGACACTTGAATGGCAGGTATCTTAGCATATTCAAACAATATATGTTAGTCAACTCTTGGGTTTGTTCTGGTTAAGTGACCAGTGAATCTAACCAAACTAGGTCAGTTCTCTAATTTTGAAAGCCAGGACTGAATCAAATAAGCCTACAAGTTAAACTGAAGCAACCCAAGGTGGTCAGTTTGGTTCGATTCTTGGGTTGGTTAGGACCAAGTTGCACCCCCAGTAAATGTGTTTCATAAAAACATACATTACATTTCTATCTTCATGAATTTTTAGCATCTCTACTCTGCAAATTTACAAACTGATTAGTTAGAGAATATAATACAAGATGAAGTGTAAGGCAAGGTTTGGCAAATTTAGTGTAAATTTCGGTGGCAAATGTAATAAACATCCATTGGTTGTGGTGAGAGCAAAAGTATCATTTGTTCAGATTTTCTATCATAATATGTATTGGTACTTTCAACGATCCTTTGTGAAATTCTTTATGTAATTAACATAATGTCTGAACTTCTTGAAAAACATCTCCTTACATGTACAGTAATTCAAACAATTCTAAACTTTGTAGAAAAAGCAGAAGATGCATCCGTCCATGTATGATGATCATATTGGATCCAGTCATCAGCTTACAGAGAGACCAAGATGCAGCCAGAGACTGCTTTCTGTGAAAAAGTCTCAGGCACGAGCTAGTTCAGAGTCATCCTCCTCAGACACTCAAAGTGATGTGGATAAATGCCCAAGTCCTTGCTTGCTAGGGACAGAAGATCACCTTGCCACTGATCCCTTGACTGAAGATTCAGTGATTGGGTTGTTCTGCGATGATCATAAGCGAAAGCGGATCCCTGTAGGGCCCCTTTTTCAAGCAAAAATTCCTGAATGGACTGGCACAGCGTCTGAAAGCGACCCTAAATGGTTGGGTTCACGGATTTGGCCTCCTGAAAAAGGAGAGAACAAATTTCTAATTGAAAGGGATCATATTGGAAAGGGAAGACAAGATTCATGTGGTTGCCAATTCCAAGGTTCTGTTGAATGTGTCAGGTTTCACATTGCTGAAAAAAGGATGAGAGTGAAGCTAGAATTGGGATTAGCCTTCCTCCGTTGGAAGTTTGATAAGATGGGTGATGTTGTTAGACTTTCTTGGACAGACGAAGAAGAGAATAAGTTTAAGGCTATAGTGAGGTTAAATCCTCCGTCTCTAGATAAGTGTTTCTGGGACCAGATGTTCGAGCTCTTTCCTACCAAAAGCAGGCAAGATTTGGTCAGCTACTACTTCAATGTTTTTCTTCTCCGGCGCAGAGGTTTCCAGAATAGGTTTACTCCAAATGACATTGACAGCGATGACGATGAATCAGAATTTGGATCAGTAACTAATAGTTTTGGGCATGAAGCAATCAATTCGTCAAACTCTATCTTATATGCCCAAAACAAGCCGCATATGAATTTCAGATAGGACCAGGATGTTGATTAAAATCAAGACTTTTGTTCAGGAATGTAAAGTACAGCAGTTTTTGTGGTTTTACAGTTTGGCAATTTTCAGTGGAAACAGACCTTTTTCTCTAAGTTTACTGGAACAAATCCACCACTGCCTCTTAGAAGCGGAACTTTTAGGATTTAAAGATTGTCATGATCAAGGGATAATTGGGCAGAATTTATCGATGACATCTATGGTGGTGGAAGCAACTAACTGTAGAGGCCCAAGCAGCTTCGGTTTCAAGCATTTTTCTTTCTTGTGCTTCCAGTTTTCAAGACATACTTCTGATTCTTGTCCATTCATCATGATTACCAGCTTCAAACACAGGTAATATTACTTTGCATACTTTTTATATCTTTCATCATTATATTTTCAACTTCTAAACTATAAGCCCTAGGATTATAAAGAAAAGCCAAGAGGATAGAGGGAGACGGACAAAAAAGAGCAGTAGTGCTAGAATTGAAGTTGTAGCCTCCCTTCTGAGTTGGGTACATTCATTTTCTGTTAATAGATTTTTAAACATGGCTTAAGAAATTGGTTTTCACTTGCCACTTTCATTTTGATCTATTTATTCACTCATTATTTGTCTATAACAGAATGGGCACTCACATGTGCATAGCGATATTAATTTATTGCCCCTACATTTGATTTAGGGGACACCCTCTTGGTGGAAAGATGATATTGTCATTCTTACGATGTGTTTAGTTTCATGTGGTAAAGGGTAATTTTGTCTTTCTGATTTTGTTAATTAAGTGGGGATTTTCTTTAAAAGAAAATAGAAGTTAAAAATAAGAGGCATGAAGATTAATGTATACATGTTCATATATTTCGGATGGATCAACATGAGAGCTTAATACACTCATTTGTACATTAGAAGCATTTTGATGTTATTCTGTTTGTAGTAGTGTCTTTCTGATTTTGTTAATTAAGTGGGAGATATTCTTTAAAAGAAAATAGAAGCCAAAAATAAGAGGCATGAAGATTAATGTATATATGTTCATATACTTTGGATGGATCAACATGAGAGCTTAATACACTCATCTGTACATTAGAAGCAGTTTGATGTTATTCTGTTTGTAATAGATTTCTTTATTAGGTTATAAATGTATGTTACAAAAGTATCCCTATAGAATCTCCATCTCTGTTGATAATATTCAATTTGATGGTATTAGCCACTCTAGGGTTGTTAGTATATCTCAAATTTGAATTTATAGACATGTTTGTGAATTGTTTTTTATAGGGATTTTAGACATTTTCCAAGATAATTGGGTTATTATTCATTGGCAATTTGGAACTTCTTTTGGGACATTTTTCTTTGATGAGAGCAAAGTTTCATCACCATTGTGGGACTCATTTTGGGTTGCTTGTCTCAGGGTTATGCTAAATGATAATTCAATTGAATTTAGTGAATGGAGGTAATGAAGCCCTGGCTCTAATGCGCAGCAGTTAAGGGAGTTTGAGATCCTAGTTTGTGGTTGAGATTGAGGATCACAATGGCAGATTGTTGAAATATGAATATGCAGGAAGAGATCCATTGGTATATCTTAACTCGTGATATTGGAGCAAGGGCAATCACTATGCTTGAAACAAGAGATGCTTTTAGTTCAAAAGGTTTTATGAGAAATGTGGCAAGATATTTGGAATGTGATTCTAGTAAATTTATAAGTTGAACTATGTGAATGGTGAAGATTGATTGCCGCCGGCCAATAGATGCACTAGAGCAACCATTTTTGTCATCTCGGCTTGTTTATTTTGTTAGGAGGCGACATGTAGAGCATTGAATCAGAACATGCTGAATGAAGTGGAGTGATTCGATTGATGATTGTGCATGACATTGAAGGTAAAAGTCATAAGACAAACCATGCTTCATGATGCAGAATGTTGCCTCATCAAGAAATATATATCATTATGATTGTAATTGAATCATGATTTAAAAAAAAAAAAAAAAAAGTGATCATAGTTTAAGAATACTAAAATACTAAAATAGAACTGCAAAAATCTCGCCGCTTTAGTGTGAAGTGAGAAGTGATTCACAAACTCCATTGCTTAAGAATTTGGTTTTAGAATTGTTCAAGGAGTTTTAGGTTGCTTTATTTCTCCTTTTTATTTTTTTATTATTATTATTATTTTTTTTTATGGGGTTAGAATTATTTGAGAAGCCATGTATTGAATTCGTGTTGCTTTTTTAATGGAGCACCAATAATAGAGAAAGCTTCCTAAATTTCGTTCCATCTTTTTTAATGAATGAGCCCTCTTACTAGCCAGAGACAATCAGATCAGCATGTCCGCTTTATAGGGACAGAAATGGCCTTCGGGCTTTAAATAGATCTGTGCACTATAGTCATTTTGATTTGAACACTCTTATGATTGGCAATAATGTGGTCATAATGCAGCATCTAAATTGACAGGAATATGAATATTTTTGAACCAGCTGTGATGTCTTGATTAGAATATGACCACCTTAGGGCATCTATAGGTCACCTTAGCTAAAATAAGTTTATCTAAAATAAGCAAGAAGTTGATAGGTAATTGTGGGATATGTATTTTGAAAAACCGACTGATGGATTAGATTATGTTATTTTGTAGGTTATGTATGCCAAAAATTACAGTGACTCAATGGTTAGTTTTTCTTAAATGTCACCGAGATAATTGTGACAATTTTCAAAGGTCACTGTTGTTCATAGTCGTATTTTGAGATGCTGACATTGGATTATTACAACTTTTGGTGTACATGGCTTTCCTAAGAAAAGTATCATTGGTTTTTCAAAATGTATATCCCACAATTAATGTTAGGCATCGTGCTGAGCATATCTGTACTGGATTGAGATTGACCTTATAATAGCATGCTTATATATATACACACACACACACACACACACACACACACACACATACATAGCTTCTATTATAAGGTGCACTTTAAAT
>JAESVK010000524.1:318562-349383 GCA_017140935.1 Hamamelis virginiana | reverse complement strand
CACACACACACACATACATAGCTTCTATTATAAGGTGCACTTTAAATTTTGTGTGGACCAAATGCAGATCATATTTCAAAAAACTGATTATTGGATTAGATGAATTGCTTATGAATTTCATGTTTGCCAAAAATCACAGTGATTTAACGGTCAATTTTTGAAAAGAAAGTCCACACAAACAATCCTCCAAAAAAATCCTCTTTTGAATCGAAAGAATAAGAGGAGAATATACTAAGGAGAGAGTGTGGATCGCCAAGAGGGAACCCTTCTGAGTCTTTTTTATTTTTTTATTATTTATTATTTATTTATTTATTGTGTGTCAAAAGATATGCATAAGTAGGGTTAGTGGTTAGTTAGTTGTTAGTAGGGAGGGGAGTAGCAAATGGGTTAATTCTCATTCATGAGAAATAGAACTTAAAATCTCATCTCACTGAAGGAAAAACATGAACAGTACTGAACTAAATTTTATACTTCTCTTCTAATATATTCAATCCATAAATTCACACTTTTAATAATCAATAATAAAAAAAATCTTATATTTATGGATAAAATAGCTCTTAATCTCAAATTATCTTGATATTTGATAGATATGATATATAAAAGAGGAACATATAAATCCAACCATGAGTTTTATAAAATGCAATTCCTACAAAATGTTATTATTAAAGATAAAAATTTATGTGTATTGAACTTGTACCATATATAATAATAATAATAATAATAATAATAGTCCTGCTATTTGAGATGCATGTATGATGGAATATTGTTCCATTGAATCACTATCTTATGATGTTCCATTGAATCACTATCTTATTATCTATTTCCTATATTTAAAAAATTGAAACAAGAATTAGCAACCAATTAAGGTCATGTGACATCCCCTAACTATTATTTTTACCATTATTTCTACTTACCATTATTTATACTATCTATTTTCAAAACACCAATGGGGATCGAATATTTTGAGAAACTGATCATTGGATTAGATATTCTGCTTATATACATTACGTATGCCAAAACTCATAGCCGGGTTGGTTTCTGAGAAATATTATTGTGAAAAATTATTAGAATGAGAAATATCGCAGTTTTTTAATGAGAGATTTTTTTTTAAAAATGACTGTTTGATCAATGTGATTTTTGGCATATTTGACCTGTACAAGAAAAGTATCTAATCTAACTATTGGTTTTTCTAAATATTCGACTCACATTGGTGTTTTAAAAATGGATGGTAGAAATAATGGTATAAAGAATGGTTAGCAGAACGTGATCCCACTCCAAAATAACATGCTACGAGAATTATCTTATCAAAATAAATCATTTCCGTATCAAATGTTATTTGATAATAATAAGTTCAAAGATAATAAAGAGGCATGTATAGATCGAGAAATACTCTGACATTTTGTTATATATCACATACCGTTGGGACAAAAGGCAATTAGAATATTTATTTTATTTAGGCACCGTTTGAATTTATTTTTTTACTTATTTGCTAAAAAATTTTTCTAAGAAATTACTGTTAGAAATTTTTAAAAAAGTAAATAAGTACTTATAAAAAATATATCCAAACAGTACCTAAGGTACTGTTTGGATTTGTTTTTTATTAGTACTTATTTGTTTTTTTTTAAATTTTATAAGAAATTATATACTGTAAATTTTTTAAAAAACAAATAAGTACTTATCAAAAACAAATCCAAACGGTGTTTTAGTTTTTCGAAAGCAATAAGAAGTTGCTATTGCAACCAACTAGATTAGTCCAGACTTTCATTTAAGAGGTCATGTGTTCGATTCTTGTTTTTGGTGCTCTGCTTTAAGTAGTGGACTTATATCCCTATGCGTTCCATAATTTTCGTGTTGCGGTGTTCTTTCTCCTATTAATTGACTAACAACTAACTCTATTGACGCATACATGTGAAAAGGAAAAAAAAAAAGTTGGTATTGCTAAATTCATGATTGACCCATCTCCACTGTCCAAAGTATCCATTAATATCCAACGACCAGTCACATCCTGCCAACTCAATAGCAACAGCATCACAATATTGGCATAGTTTTATGACAATTATGGGCTCCTGTCGAGTGGCTTTCTCTCACTAGCCTAAATATTTAGTGGAACTCTCATTATATTTATTATGTTGAGTTTATTTTAATAATAAAAATTTAGCAAAACATATATTAAAAACTCATGGTTGGTGCTATAAATTTCCTTAAGGAAAAGATTAACAATTTGTTATTGGATTTCTTTGGGTGCTATAGTGTTTCTTTTTAGTCCTCAAGGAGAGTTCAACCAGGTCCTTTGACTATACAATGGGGATAACTCTCTTCCTTAATCCCTTTCCCCACTAAGAGCATTCTAAAACTCAAATCTAAGATCTCTTCTTAAGAAGAATGGGAGACCATACATTAAAATCACTATCTTGATCAATGACTTGTAGAAAAAAAAAAAAAATTAACATGTAAAATATCATACATCCTTATGTACCTGATTTTACCATTTACCCTTAATATCTCTAGTTGTACCCCTCTTAAGGTAGCTTGAATTTACTCCCTCACAATGAAATCCCTTGGGAACCTTTTAGATGTTATTAGGCCATCAGCTATGTTATAGAGACCTTTCCTCCCTCACAATGAAATCCCTTGGGAACCTTTTAGATGTTATTAGTCCATCAGCTATGTTATAGAGACCTTTCGTTTTACCCAGAAGCACCCGCATTCAAAATTTGGACAAAAATTATGGTACTCTTGTTGGATATTTCAAAATATTGAAAATTCTTTTAAAAAATAGATGAATCTAGCACTTCGACATATATCCGCACCAAATACATGCCCAAGTTCATGTAATATAGGCCAAAATCCATTGAACCATAAAAGATCCAACTTAATTTGATAAACATAAAGTTTAATTTCGAAGGAAAATGTGCAATAAAACCTAAAAGCAACGGTTGTTTGCACTTTGCAGTGCTATATCATCCAATTTGATTGTATTTAGGACCAAAGTTATGTGAAATTGATGTTTAATTTGGTTCTCATAGAAAATATAGCAGCTCTCCTAAAACTAAACTCATTTTAGATTTAAATTTCTTCTGTTTGGATCTTGAAAAGTACACAGACGGAAAAGAAAAAAATAAATTTAATTTGCTTACAAACAAAAGTCTTTTTGGACTTGTATGATTTTCAATTTCCTTTCTTTCATTATTTCTAACATCCAAACAAAAGCTAAATTTCAAGTCTTCCCTAGACTTAAACTCAAGAAGTTAAATTTTCATCTCTTTTTATTTTTCCTCATGTTTTCCTACTCGGATTCTTTCTAGGGCTTTTCGAGATATTATTAGCTTCAAAAAGTTTGGTACAATTTCCAAGCTTGGTGGAAGACCCTTGGAATAGGAATAGAAGACAAGAAAGCGCGTACCAAGCATAAAGCCACGTGGAGGCCCCAAGGACAAACTCTTGAGTCTTGACCAATGTATCTATTAAATGCTCAAGATTGTGAGATTAAAACACCTATTTGGAAAATTTTCTAAATTTTTAGAGTAGAGATCTTCTGTCCTACTTTTATGTACCATTTTTTTATTTTCTTTTACAAAAGTTCACTTTGAAAATTTAAATATGAATATTTATTAAAAGGTGAGATTTTTAAGGTGGACTTTTGAGAGAGGGGACAGAAAAATGGTACATATAAGTGGAACAGAAGATCTCCACTCAATTTTTTAAGCCACATGAAAGTGGTGAGGATATCATTCTGGTTGATTTAAGACACTTTATCCAAGTAGGAGGCCCTTTTACCTCTTTGCCTTGGATTTATATCATATTAGACCTTCTCCAAGGGACTCGCCAAAAGGATGTCCTTCGCCAAACTGGCGAGTGTACTCCCTTTTAAGTAGCTCCAAAGGACTCTCCAAATGGCTCGCCAAATTAGGTGTCTTGCCAAAGCACTCGCCAAATATGGCGATGGAAAGTAGCTCGCCAAGCTGCTATTTAATAATAAAATAATCCCAATGGTCAATTTTATTAATTGTCTGATATTTGTTTTTTGGTTGCTTTAATTTTCAAACGGTAATATATTTATTGTACAAGCTTTAATTTTCAAACGGTGATATATTTTCAAACGGTAACATATGCTTTAATTTTTTTTAAATTAACAATTATATATTTATTAATAGTTAATTATATGTATTTGTTAAATTATCTAACATCTATTTGTATATATTTGAAGGGATAGGTTTCCCTAACCATTCTTTTTTCCATTATTTCTATCTTCCGTTTTCAAATTATCAATGTGGATTTAATATTTTGAGAAACTGACCGTTGGATTACATATTCTGCTTATATACATTACGTATGCCAAAAATCACAGTGATTCAACGGTTGGTTTATGAAAAAATTACATGTGAAAAATTATTATAATTAAAAAATCACAATTCTTTTATGCGAGATTTTTTTAAATCTGACCGTTGGATTAATGTGGTTTTTGCCATATGTAATGTATCTAAGCAGAATATGATAAATAACATTAAAATGATAAATAACATTCATAAGCAAGAAATACAAACAAAACTAAAGTAATTCGGAAATTAAAATAATCAATAACATTCATTCAAAAGCAAAATAAACAAACTACTACTAGTTCCTAAACTCCACCATATCGTTGCCAACAGTGCTCAACAAGATCGTGCTTGAGCTAACAATGAGTTTCTCTATCTCTGATGCGATGATGTGCTTGAATAAATTCATATATTTCAGGTATACAATCATGTGGACCTTCTACTGGAGTTGACTCATATTTTTCGTAATCATGATTGCTCTGTTCAGTATCTCGTTCATCTTCAACGATCATGTTATGCATTATTATACAGACTTTCATAATATCTTTAAGTGTTTCTATATCCCAAAAACGTGCTGGTCCGCGTATGATTGCCCAACGTGATTGCAGCACCTCGAACGCTCGTTCGATATCCTTCCTTGCCGACTTTTGACATGTTGCAAAATGTTTTTTTTTAGGATGATGGGGAGATGGAATTGTTTTTACAAAAGTTGACCATTTCGGATAAATATCATCCACAAGATAATATCCCATTGTGTAGTCATGACCATTGATTGAATAATTAGCTGGCGGAGCACGTTCTTGAGCGAGTTCAGCAAAAACAGTTGATCGATCTAGCACATTGATGTCATTAAGAGACCCTGGTAGCCCAAATATTGCATACCAGATGCAAAGATCATATGAAGCAACGACTTCCAATATAATTGTTGGTGTATGTATATGACCAGAATATATCTCATGCCATGCAACTGGACAATTCTTCCACTTCCAAAGCATGCAGTCAATGCTCCCCAACATTCCTGGAAAGCCACGACTTTTGCTAATTTACAGTAGTCTACGGGTATCATGTTCATTTCATTTGGCGATCGCAAGTATTCATCTTTCAAATACTGTAATAACTCCCTTTACAAATCTTTTGAGACTCTCTATGGCGGTGCTTTCACCGATCCGTATATAGTCATCCACTGAATTTGCTGAAACACCATAAGTAAGCATCTTAATAGCAGCTGTCATCTTCTGAAGGGACAACAAACCGAGAACTCTACAAGCATCACGTCTTTGGACAAAGTATAGATCATTCGCCTCCACCATAGTTTGAATCCGGATAAATAGATCGCAATTCATTCAAAATCTCCTACAAAAAATATGAGGAGGATATACACACTGCTCAAAGAAATAGTCATGATAGAGTCTTTCATTACCTCCAACTCTGTTACGATGAATGACAGCGTGGCCCGAAATGGAACCGCGAGGTCGTGATGTTCTTCTCCTTGCAGCCTTTTGCTTTTCGTCAATAGCTGCTATTACTAACAATTCCAATTCATCATCAGAAGAACTATCTTCCAACAAGAGCCTACATAAATGACGACTATCCATAGATAATATTAACGGAATGAATATTATAGAGAAAATAGATTTGAGAATGATGAAAATGAGAGAGCAAATGGTCTTATTTATAGATGGAGTAGTAGATTTTTTTTAAAAATATAGCCGTTATAATATGACCGTTTGAATATGTCCGTTAAAATTTGACCGTTGGACTATTATTATTATTATAATAATTAATGATTTATTATTTTAAAATATATCTGTTTAAATATGACTGTTGGACTATTATTAAAGTTATTATTATTATCAAAAATTTAAAATATATTCGCTAAAATATGACCGTTTAATTATTTAATTATTATTATTATTTAAATTTTAAAATAAATTCGTTAAAATATAGCAGTTGGAATATATCCGTTAAATATAACCGTTAGGAAAAAAAAATTGTTTAAGTCAAATTTTAAAAAAATAATAAAATATTCTATGATTAGCTAAAATAGGGAGCATGGTTGGAGTAGGTAGTGTAAAAGTGGTTAGCTAAAATAGCTTTTAGCTAAAATAGGGAGCCATTTGGCTAAATTTTAGAGAGCATGGTTGGAGATGCTCTTAGAACGAAAAAAGGGGGGAAAGATAAAGAAAACAAAAAAAAAAAAAAAAAAAATTGGTTCATTAATTGTTGTCTTTGAATTGGTTCTAGATAAATTTTAAAAAATAAAAATAAAATTGATCCAATGGCCATTGTAACATTGTTAAGAACATTAAATAATCCTACACCCTATTCTAATGTTTGCTTCTTTCAACCCAATTTTTCAAAAAGCAAATAGAAATTTAAAACCACAACTTCACTCTTTAAAGAGAGGGAGAGGTATCATTTGGGGCACAAGGCTTATAGTATATTATTTTAACTATTTTTTTTATATATTATATAAAGGGATTTATACCAATAGGACCCTGGTATAAGATGGCTTTACCCGAAAGTCCTGAATTAAATATAGTAATTAAAATATTAAATTATTTATTTTAAAAGACGACTTTGCCCCTAATTAAGAATCCAAAATTTTAAAAATTATTAAATATGGATTTATTCCATATTTAGCGTTTATCTAAATTCCTAAAATCTCGCCACCAATTCATCAATTTTAAAATTTCAAATTTTGATTTTGTTATCTATACAAGATTCCTAGATAGCAAAATCTTTTTAAAAAAAGAAAGTAAATAAATGTTTATAGCTTTAATTATATAAAAAAATAAACATGAATATAAATAAAAAAAAAAACCTTAGAGACAAATTTCATGTATACATTTAACAGATTTTGGAGATACATGCATATACATGTATAAATGATGTATACATCTATATTTGATGTATGCATGATTACTTAATATATAAAAACCCGTGTATACATTGTGTGGTCTGCTTAAACGATGAGTCCGAGATGATAATTCGACCTTAATATATACATGACGATATACATGCATGTATACATGATGGTTGTTTACTGTAAAAAATGCCACGTGGGCATTTTTAAAAATTGCCCGTAGGCATATAAGAGTAAATAGAGTGGTGCCACGTGCAAAGCTGAAATAAGCTTTTAGAATATGAAAAGATTAGTCACGTGGCAGCTTGGCGTGAAGCATAGCAGTTTAGCATGGAGTAATGAGCAAGTGCTAATTAGAGGTTAAAACAGTCTAGTGAAGACGTGACACATGACAAATATTGTAAGACACTTGGCAGCAAAACAATACTCAGCAGCAGTTAAAGAAAGTGAAACATGGGCTAGAAGAACGTGCATTGGGTAGTTATGAAACGAAGTGGGATTATGGCCCAACAAATAAGGGGGAAAGAGGAAATGGGCTGTAGAGGTTAACAGCCACCATCTATTAATATGAAGCATCAGCAGCAGCCGAGGAGAACAACCAACTCATTCCAAACCAGCCCATGGCAAATCACTCTAGTTTTAGTTAATTTCCAACAGCAGTTCAGCATTTTCAAAGCAATTTCCAGTCTTCATTTACAGTAGTTAATCAACGTCTCCAGTAGCAGTTCGTTTATTTTCAATAGCAGTAATATGTCCACCTTCGATTAGTTTGTAATTGCATCCTTTGTTTTCCAATTTCATAGTTTAATTTTACTTTAGTTATCAATGGAGTTTATTTCTCATTTTGTTCATCTAAGCATTGCAAGTATTTCTTTTGTATTTCAATTCCATTTAGTTTAATTTCAATTAATGAGTTCCTTTATATCTAATTTATTTTCCTTATTTCAAGTCATTATCTTTTAAAGTCTTTTAGATTTTTAAAACTAGAACCCAAGAGGATTAACCTCTGATTTTCGTCAATCGCCTGATTTTAATTTCAATTCTAATCTCAATTCCAAAGTGACCGACTAGGCATCTAAGACTTTTCTTAGATTCTCGGCCTAGAAGGTGCTAGAGGTCGTATTCACACGGTCTTTGGGCTCTTGAGCTCTGGCACGCCCGCGCATTCAGACCTTACACCAGAGGTCTCGAGACAGCCGATTTTACACCGGGAACAATAGTATACAAGTATTTAGATATACATGACGATATCAATATAAATACATACACACACAATGGTATACATGTATATATGTATACATGACGGTATACAAGTATTCAGATATACATGACGGTATCAATATACACACAATACATACATATGTACATTTACATATAAACCGTAAATGAGTCAAAATTCTTAAAATTCATTCAACAATTAAAATCTTCATACAAATTATTATGTTTATGCATGAGATGATGATGATTGATGTGAAGTAATGAAACTTTCTCTTCGAGACTTTGGGAGAAGAGAAGTAGAAGAGATAAGTAGAAAGTGTGGACGTGGAATGGCTAGTTAGCCAGATGCATTTGAATCAGTTTACTCACCTGCATTCGAGTCAACAATTGACCCAGTATCATTGTCATCAAAGAGCCAAAGCCCGTGGACGGGGTGTAAGCCATTGATCTATAACCAACAAGGGCAACAAGGGCTTCCTTTCCTTCACCATTGATTGCATGACCCACAATGATTTAGCTCGGTTCATGCGCCCACATTTTAAGATGATCATTACTCTCTATAAAAGAATGTATGTGAATTCCAAGATGCAATTCTCTGGAATTCCGACAAGCTGAGATCAATCCTAGCATTGTCACTTTAAATTCAAAAAACTTCCTAATAATATAGAGAATGCAATTTTTAAAATTCAAATTCAAAAAACTTTCCAATAATATTGGATTGTAGTAACAATCTTTATAAGATTAGTCAACTTTATCTCTAAATGCAAGATGGTAGCTGAATATATGTAAAGGGTATATTTGTCAATCAACTAATATTAATTTAATTTAATTTTAATCCAGAGGAGCCTAACGGTATAGCATCTTATGCTTTGGACATCTTGATAAATAAGATTGTATTTAAAACTTTTATTTTAATTGGGTATTCAATATTAAATTTTAAAGCATGTAAATAGTAAAAAAAATAAATATAGTGAACCTAATTAAGAAGGTATTTTAGTTTTTCTTAAAAGTATATATACATAGTAAGATGTTTAAATATTGTAAATTACACACCATAGCAATGGTCCACAAGCAACAAACAAATCTGCAGACAAAGTTGGTGGGGAAAGAGGCCTCACATCTCCCCAACCATCAAACATGGGTCTCCTTTTTCTTTTTCCATCCAATCAAGCTCACCTTTATGACCTAATAAAGTCCAATTCAAATTAGGGCTGCAAGGGAAATATTTATATATATATAAAGACTTTCAAACAAGGCATTTAATAAACCTGGAGTTCCATATTTTCCTTCTCATTGCGAGAGGACCAACTTGTTAGGATTGCCACTAAAATTTATGTTTTCCCAAACAGTCCTTTAATTAGAAGAGGCCTATAGACTAGGTGCTAAAACTTTATTGGCATCCTACTATAGGCCATTTGAAAATGTTCCTTATTACTTTTTCATCAACGTTGTACCAGAAGGGTGGGTTCAAAACTTGTAATCATTGAATTTGAGGCCGTTTAAAGATGTATTTAGTAACAGGTGTTACACGATAAACTGATTGTTGGATTAGATGTTCTGTTTATACTTTATACACATCATGCATGTCAAAGATCATATTAATCCAATGACCGGTCTGTCAAAAACTAACAGTTCATAAACTCATCAATAAAAAATGAAACGGTTTTTTACTGTCTGTATTTTAAGAAACCGACCATTAGATCAATATAATTCTGGCATGTATATGTATGAGAGGAACATTTAATAAAATAGTTGATTTCTCACAATATCCGCCGCACATTGGATTTTTTAAAAAATACCGGTAAAAGTATGGGTCACAAGGTTCTCTTTAAGACCAACAAGCTGCTCTCCTCATGTGTACGATAACTATAATTAGGGAATAATGCAATGAATCTAAGAGGTAAGATATCATTTGGAGACTCTTAATTAAATTTATAAAAATGTTGGTCAAATAAATCTGCCATACATGTTGCTTGATTCGTTGGGTTCCTTTTGAATGGAATTTAAATGATCTGTAAACTCCGTACGTAGAAGGGCATATACCAAGTCATAAACCCAACTTTTCTTTTCTCAAAACCCACTTTGTCTTTATTAAAATGGAGTCCAAGGAATTTAATTTTCAGCACCTTTGACTGCTTGGTGTGTTACAGCCCAAGAACATGCAGTAATGGCTGTGCCCGGAAGTAACTTCAAGGAAGAATGACTTCCACTAAAAGTTTCTGTCAGATCATGTTCTGTCTTAATCAATATCTCTTTAAAATGTTGCATTAAAGCGATTTTAACCTATATAAGTGACTTGACTTAAAATAGCAGTTGTTAGAAGTCAATCTTTTTTGGAGTTGCTTTCAATTGTACCCTAAACCAAGGGTGGGGTTGCTTGAAGTTGGAATTAGATTTGAGTTTGGTTCGCATAACTTGAAGTTGAAATTTTTAACAAACCAAATCTAATATTAGGTTTGTAATTACATGTTAATTTCAAGTTTACAAATAATAATCGCGTGCAAGTAGTTTTGGTTAGAACACTTGATTGTTTTCATTATTCCAGAACTAATTACGACCAATACAACAAAACATAAGGGCCTGTTTACTTCGTGAAAATTTTTACAATTTTTATTTTCTGTGAAAATTTTTTAAAAACACTTTTCATTTTCAGTTTTCAAAATTTAGAAAATGTGTTTAATTTGCAAAAATTAAAACTGTTTTCAAAATCTAAAAATAGTGTAAATGCATTTACTAAAAAACTATATGTTATCTCTATATGTTTTATTATTTTTATTTTTGGGTTTTACAGTTGGTCTACATATTTTTTTCTATGTTTATAAGCATTGCCACGATATAATCATTGTTTTCAGTTTTCATGAAAATAAAATAAAATAAAAATGTCTTTTTGATGTTTTCACATTTTCTTATAAACTGAATTCATTTTCTTAAAAATAGTTTTCATTTTTTACAAGTAAACGTGTTTTTTATACCATTTTCTGTTTTTATTTAAAATGAAAATGAAAATTGCGAAAATTTTCACGAAATAAACAGGCCCTATAAGAGTCTCTCTCTCAATAATTGATAAGTGGAATTTAATACTTCCTCTTTGACACTTGTCAATATGTTTTGGCTTACACATAGCAAAAAGAGTAAAATATATTTTTAATGGAATGGAGGTGATTGAAATAGAAATTTATGAAGGGTAAATAAGGTTAATTTGGTGCAGAATGTACCAAATAATATACTAGGAGATGCTCTTATTCCAAACATAGGTAAAGGAAACTTTTCTTTTGGTGGTTGACATCACCTTTTGCTTTGATTGTGAGAGAAAGAATAGGAAAGGTCGATTAGGTTCTCTATGTCATAAATGAAAGGTCTGTCACCACCTTAACGTAAAAAAGACTTCCAATGAGGACCAACCCTAAAATGTGCTTCACCCCTTCATCAAGCCAACCCAAGTCATGCCATGCCCTTCAATGGTGTGAAAAGACACTAGAATATTTGGGCAATCCATGAATAAAGGAGCCTATGTGAATGGTCATGCAATAAAACGTCCACTGCATTAGAAAGGATCTTTGCCCATCAATTTTAATTTTAACTCCTACCTCTGGCCTTCAAAAGGTAGCAATCAAATATTATATATCTTGACACTGAAATTTTTCGATTAATTATTTATTAGTTTAATATATATATATATATAAAATGTTAGTTTTTTTCATAGTCAGTTTTCTCAAAAACCAACCGTTGGATCACTGTGGTTTTTGGCAGACATGACATACGTAACATGAGTATCTAATCCAACGGTCGAATTTTCAAAGTACTTGTCCTAACTATCTCAATGAGGAATGGACCGTATTTATCCAAATGAGGTCTGGACCCCAATGGATCATTTATGTGTGTGTGTGTGTGTATATATATAGAATGGCGATCAGTTGCAGTTCGGACTGCAAGTGCATTGCACAGCCATTTGGCTATGCTCCGGTGGTCGATTCTAAATTCCGACCGTTGGATATGATGCTCATCCCCTGCATGCCACGCCTGCAAAAAATCATGCAGATCCGACCGTTGAAATTTTGTAAAATCAGCCTTAAGCAGACTGAAATTGCCAAAGACTATATATAAATTTCATTTGTGTTTAAGGCTGGTTTCACAAAATTTCAACCGTCGGATCGGCATGATTTTTTGCAGGCGTGACATGCAAGGAGTGAGCATCAATCCAACGGTCGGAATTTGGAACCGACCACCGGAACACAACCAAATGGCTGTGTGCAGTCCACTTGCAGTCTGGACTACAACTGATCACCATTATATATATATATATATATATTCTTGTGTTGAAAAGAAATTTCGGATTTGAATATATAAAAATGTATAAATATTTATTTATTAATATTGAAAAGAAATTTTGGACGGAACTAAATTTGATAAAATAATGAAAATAAAAAACATCTGATTTTCCAAGTGATTATAATTCTATACGGCACCATGTGGTCTAATCTTGTACAATCCTTACTGTACACGGTTTAGATTGATTTGGGAAGATTAGGACATGATAACGATGGTGAAGAGAGAGAGAGAGAGAGGGGGGTAAAAGAGAGGAATCTTGAGAGTGCAAGCCATGTACATAAAATATTAATTTATAATTGGGCCTGATTAAAATTTTCCTCTATTATCTCCTACTAGAAATTCTCTTATGAGCATCACCTTACTTTAAGCTAAAGTAAGCATCTAACAGTAGAGCCGCATGTGATGTAATTTTGGAACACTGACCGTTGGATTAGATACCCCTATAATGTATGTCATGCCTGCCAAAAATCACAGTGATCCAACGGTTAGTTTGTGAGAATACTGACTGCCAAAAAATGATAACATTTTAAAGAACAAAAAAATCATAGTTTTTCACAGTCAGTTTTCTCATAACTAACCGTTGGATCACTGTGATTTTTGGCAGACATGACATACATTATAGGGGTATCTAATCCAACGGTCAGTTTTCCAAAATTACATCACATGCGGCTCTACTGTTAGATGCTTACTTTAGCTTAAAGTAAGGTGATGCTCATAAGAGAAAACCTCTATCTCCTACCTTCGCTCATAGATGTCTGAACCATTTTGCTTCTTCTAGCTGCACAAGGAACTCATTTCTTCGCTCTGTTTCTCTCTCTTGATTTCTCTCCTCTCTGCTCTCTAAACTTTTTCTCTGATAGAAGAGGAAAAAGGGCAAAAAAAAAGACAGGAAAATCATGTCTTCCCCGAGCAAACGCAGAGAGATGGACTTGATGAAACTGTTAATTCTCCAAATAATCTCTCCAGTTATCTTTTTTTTTTTTTTCCAAAATTTTGTTTTAATTTTGACTTATGGTTTGATTTTTTTTTTTCTTTTTTAAAATTTTTCTTCAACTAGGATGATGAGTGATTACAAGGTGGAGATGATCAATGATGGCATGCAAGAGTTCTATGTGCATTTCCATGGACCCAGTGACAGTAAATCTTCCATACCCTTATCTTTTTCCCATTTTATTAGTACCTTTTATTGAAATTTTTAGCTTATCAAGATGATTGCTTTGATGGGTCTTAGCAATTTTTTATTGTACTTTTTTAATTAAGTTATATTGACCATTTCTCTATATGTGTGTTATATGAGCTCTAGTTGCATCTTGGGTTTTTGATAAAAAGATACTGATTATGCATCATGTAATTGTTGCCTTTTCAATTATTCTTTATTATAATTTCTGGATTTTTTTTTATTTTTTTATATTTTATTTTGTTGGTGTTGGGGGGGTGGGGTTAGTGGAAAATTGAATTTGGGGTTTTGATACTTAGTTCTTTGATTCAATCTTTCTATTATTTATTGTTTTTGCAATTGATATATTCTGAATAATTATGCTTCCTTTTCTGGGTTCTGATAAGCTATTTATTTGAGTGGTTTTTTTTTACCTACCATTTTGCATTTATTGGGGTTTCTTAGTCTTAATCTACGTCCATTTTTACCCTTTAAAGATTACTAGAAGATTGACTTTTTGGTTTCTTGTCATACTGTTTTTCCATAACAGGTGCAGATTTGTTGTTTACTCATTGTCCTCAATGACTTTACTTAGTTTAGCAGTAAATTGAAAATGGCTATATTTAGTTCCGAGCAGTGGGGAATCTTATCCTTTATTGCCTTCCTCTAAATGGATGATGGCAGGTCCTTATCATGGAGGTGTGTGGAGGATTAGAGTTGAGCTTCCAGATGCTTATCCGTATAAATCTCCCTCAATTGGTTTTGTTAATAAGATCTACCATCCAAATGTTGATGAGATGTGAGTACTTATATGTAAAGATCATGTAATTTTCTATGTTGGGCACTTCACTGTATCAATATGCTTAGAAAGGAATAGTTTACAAGTCTGACAATCTTGGCGGGTATTGAATTTCAGGTCAGGTTCAGTCTGTTTAGATGTTATTAATCAGACCTGGAGCCCCATGTTTGGTATTTTTTTTTTTTTGGTCTCCATAAATAAGATTTCCGTGGCATTTTCTTGATAAAAAAACAAAACTGCTTTAATTTAGTTCAAATGATTGAAGTTAATGGTCAAATGTTGACGCCCATGTTCTCCAGATCTGGTAAATGTCTTTGAAGTGTTCCTTCCGCAACTTCTTTTGTATCCCAATCCGTCAGACCCATTGAATGGAGAGGCTGCTGCTTTGATGATGCGTGACCGGCCTACTTATGAACAAAGAGTTAAAGGTATTTATTCTTTTTGAACTTTCATGTTCCTGATTATACATGCGAAATGAAAAATGACAAACTTGCTATACTTTTCTTCATTATTTACCATTTCCATTTCTTCCTTCTTATTCCTTTTAGAAGGTTTGACACTTTGGATATTTATAGCTATTAAGCCTCATCTGCAGACGTTTGTATAATTTTTTTCATTTTACATCATGTTTCTCAAGAGTCTACACTGTCTGCTGTTTGTGGAGTTTAACTGGTTAGTGGCATACTGGCATATTTAAATGCTTCCTTTACTCTTGCCCATTAACTACTTCAATAGTTGTGGGAAATTTTCACCCTATGGTGGCTCTGATTACTTAGGAACTTGTTGAGTGTATATGCAGTATCAAGTATAGTTGTGCATTGTACTGTTATAAAAGTGTTTATGTAAACTCAACTCAACAATGGCCACCTAACTGGTTGTGCTAATGACATAGTGGTGGGTACCTGTTTAACTGTTCATTTGATAGTCTTATTCCTATTTAGTTGGTATTGGGTCCAATCCTTTGGACCTAATCAATAATCAGTTCCCAATCAACATAAACAATACCCGACAAGAATTAGACCCAACTAGAGCTTGCCTTTCTAGACTTGCTACGTATAAGATATATTTTGTACGATTATGGATGGAAATTGCATTACTTTTCATTACACACACACACACACACACACA
Source organism: Hamamelis virginiana (assembly GCA_017140935.1). Classification (NCBI taxonomy): domain Eukaryota; kingdom Viridiplantae; phylum Streptophyta; class Magnoliopsida; order Saxifragales; family Hamamelidaceae; genus Hamamelis; species Hamamelis virginiana. Next base: position 333,571 of record JAESVK010000524.1, on the reverse strand, counting down.
CACACACACAAGGAGATGCTAATATAAGGTGCACCTTATGCAAAATTGCATCAAGTGACCTCTGTTGGGGCAACGCATATTTTGTAAAACCAACTGTTAGATTAGATTCCCCTCTTATCAATGTCATGTCTGCCAAAAATCACGGTGATCCAACGGTTGGTTTTTGAAAAAACCAACTGTGAAAATATGATGACATTTTGAAGAACAAAATAGTTACATTTTTTCATTTTGACATTTTTCAAAAACTGACAGTTGGATCACCATGATTTTTTGCAGACATGACATTCATAAGAGGGGAATCTAATCTAACAGTCAATTTTTAAAAATATGCTCTGCAATTGTCCCAACAGAGGTCGCCTGATGCAAAGTTGCATTAGGTTCACCTTATATTTATATATCTGTATGTATATATATATATATATATATATATATATATATATATATATATTATTTTCCTCTTTATCTTTATGTCTTGCTAGATAGCATTAAAATTCAATGCTTGGTGGATTTTCTATGATAGATATAACCAAGGAGAAATTGCCAAGGTCATTATTCGAAGTGAAGGAATTATTTGAACATTTAGTTGCTTACAGGAATGCATAAATAGCTGTCCTCGTTTGAAGCAAACATTGTAACTAAGTTTGGGTAGTGGCAGTGAATTTTAAAGTTGAACAATTGCAGCTGAATTTCTCTACTATGCTGCAAAAATAGAAACTAGGATGCATTTTAAAATAAAAATCATGTGCATAAACTAATGAAGTGTTTGTGTTCAGTATAATGGCAGGCCTTGTTTTGTTTGTCTGTATGTAAAGGGTAAACTAATCTCCTTTCCAACCCAGCTGCGCTTTCATAATTGTAAAATAAGAAACCGTCCAAACAACCCTTAAGGTGCCATCTAGATAGTATCTCAGAAGTACTTCTCCTATTTTAGAGAGCCGACAAGTCAAAAAATAAGGGAGTTCAAAATTGGCAATGTCATTTTGTTCAATAATGCTCACCAGTATTATTTCTTAATAAAAAAGTTGAGTTATTTTTTCAGTGAAATCATAAAATATGTTGCATTATTAAAAGTGATTTCTCTTTTATTTCCCCCCCCCCCTTTTTTTTTTTTTTGGGGGGGGGGGGAGGGGGTGTGGGAGGTGTGAGGTAGGAGTTTGAACTTTGAACTCATATAGCTGCCATTAGGAACACACACAAACACCACCTTCAACACTTCAGGTAACAACATCACCCACTTTTGCCCCTGCTACCACACCCCTGTCATAACCATTGCCTTTGTCAATACTTCCACCATATACGTCATGACATAAACATAAACACCATCTCCTCCACCACGTCCACAGTAGTTGTCACCAATTCCACAACCTGTGCCTCCAATGCCACGGCCTCACTTCTGTGGCTACCATTGCTTCCTTTTCCTCAACTGCTGCATTACCTCCTGCCTCACCTCCTCCCAATCAATATTAGCACTCCTTCACCATCACTGCTTCCTCCTTTGCCATCCCTTCTTCCATCGCCACAACACTGCTTGATATGTGCTTTCCTCCTCTATGAAACTATTGCTTTTGCACAACTATTTGCTGAACATGCTTTTTATTTTTGCTTATGGAAGGAATTAATGATCTCAAACAGGTTGCTTTTTCTTGCTTAGCAAAACTTCTTTCAAAGGTAAAAAGTAAAAAAAGCATGTTTGTTACATTGACATGCAAAAGTGTTACTTTTACTAAAAATAGGTAAGCATTTATGTGATGGCGGCAGTCTTGCAATGGTGGTGTGGAAAGGTGGGGCCGGTGGTGATGGCAGCTATGGTGGAGAGTTGGTGGTGTTAGCAATGCTGCTGCTGATGGTAGTGGTAATTGCAAAGGCATTGAAATTATGGTGGTGGTTTGTGGATGTGGCAATGTTGGTTGCGATGTGGTCATAAATTAGCAATATGCTGTAGAAACTTTTTCTAAAAATTGCTTTAAAATGACGTTTTTTCCCATTAAAATAACATATGGCACTTTCAACTTCCATTTTGAGTAATTTTGAGGTGAATACCAAACATGAATTTATTGCCTTTCTTTGTTTTTCTTTTTCTTTTTTCTTTTTTTTTCTTTTTTGTTTTATTTTCCCATATCAAGAAGAGTAATTCTGAGGAGCCATCCAGATAATGCATTAAGAGGTAGAGTTGGCAAAATTTGACCTAGACCAGTGAAACTACCCTAGGAAAAAGAAAAGTGTTTTGGATTGGATGTTATGCTAAGCAGATATTTTCGGGTATTCTAAATACAACCCAATTCCTAAAGAGTTGCATAATTAGCCATTTTACTTATTTAAAAAAATGGAGTGGGTGGGCTGGTTTTTTGCCCTTATCTAATGGGTTGGGTTCTAGTTCGGATTTTCTTAATCAAATTTGGTTCAAGTAGCAAGTTTAAATTAATTAATTACCAACTTTACTTGCATATTTATTTATTTTTGAAAAGATGTAAAAAACTTTAAGCCGACTTAAAGCCCTACTCAATGAATTCGACTAAAAGCCCCACTCAATTCATTGGTTGGGTGCCACCCTGCACAGTGTCATTAACACCTTATGGAGTCTTGAGCGCCAACTTCTCTTAACCAAAGTTGCTCAGCACTTACCCAATACCATTAGACCGATTGGTAATTGGTGACTGCTGGCTTTAGTTGAGGATTGTTTGAATGCACATTCTTTATGAAATTTTGAATATGAAAATCATGACTAAGGTTGGAAAAGAAATGGGTGAACCTACTTCAGTCATACAAACAAAACAAGCTATGTCATTATAAAGGTATAGAAACTTTTTATTGAAAGCAATGTCTTTTTTTTTTCCTTTTTTTTAGTTGGCATCCTGTGTTTTGTTTTTGCGTTGTTAACAGAGTGGCAGAAAAAACTAAGCTGCAATTATTTAAGATTAAGACTCACCGGCACTGTACAAACCTACATTATGATTTCTTTGACTTGGGTCGAAATTTGTTATGACAAGAATTTAACTTATTTAATGAAATTTACTGCATTAATTTTCTGATAAGAATCTCATGTTTAGTCAGTGAAACAAATATGTATGTATGTGGCACCAGAATTTCCTAACAATGCCTAAATTAATGGTACTTTCTGAAATGGCTTTCAAACTCCAGAACAAGGCTATTTTTGGATGAATTTCAATCTTAGTAGTGTGATTGTTATTATAAGGAATGAGAGGTTAAGATAATTCCTAGTGGTTACTTTTATATGCTAATAGTTGAAATGAGATTTGCAAGATTGGCCTGCTAGAGTCAGTATTCTTGGAAGAGATTTAGTTTCCCTTAGGTTCCAACTTCCAAGTAAGGACCTTCTTTCACAAACCTATATTATGGATCCTCGTTAGGAACTCCTTATGAAAATTGTAATATCTCCATAAACAACTGCATAACATGACTTCTATTTCTAGATTGAATTCTGGAAACAGATTGATTAAGTTGCTGGCATCATTGGTGAGTTTTCTGAGAATCAGCTCGAAGAGGTTGAAGTATCTTTGGTAACTTTGCTCTATGTCCAATTGAGGTGATCCGGTGATGTACATGAGAACCTATGTTACATAGACTCGGGTACAAGTGTCGGGTGCGGGTACATGTCCGAGTGTCAGATTCGTTTTTCTTCCTAAGATTTTCCACTATTTTGAAGTATCCTGCAGGAGTACCCTTATCCTTGTCCAAGTATCGGATGCAAGTATTTCAGGGTGAAGTGAAGAATCCATGTAACATAGTAATGAGAAACTATAACAGAATATTGAGGAGTTATCAGGTATGAGTTGAAGGCTATATTATGACTGGACTATGACTCAAAAGGGACATGGAGGAAGCAGTGGGATGATCCCATTTGATATAATGATGAAAATTGCAAGCCAGAAACAGTGGGAAGAGATCCCATTTGATATAATGAAATTTGCAAGCCACCTAGAAGTGTGCTTCCTGATTGAATTTGAAATATTGCAAATCATCATTACATGCCTATTAAATATGTTATGTATATTAAAACAGAACAGATCAGCTTTAGCTCAGAATCAATCTCCCACCAAAGGAAGGGAGGGTTTCATTTCAAGTTGTATCTGATGTCATTTATGGGGATTCAGAAGGGAGGGAGGGAAGTGTAGAACCTATCATTCTTTTCTTTTGCTTAAATTTACAAGCATTTGGTAGTTGGTACCATGAAACTTATGAAAAGCATGTTGTAGTGCAATCTGTAAATGGTCTACTTGTCTGCAACTAGTCAGTTTCTTTTTATACCCTGGGAAAAACAATGCTCTAATTATGCATTTTGGCTATGGCTCTATTGTTTTAGTCACTTTCTCTCAAATTAAGTTGTGGGATCAGTTCCTATTGGATCCATTTGCATTGACAATAGTTGTCTCCACCTCGAAACAGTTAGCCATTGGGATAGCATATGGAACAACCCTACTCTTCTTTCATAGCATTTATATTTATAGATGGGTCCTTTTTCTCCTATCTTCCTGTTATCACTATTAGTGACGACATCATTGTTTCAGTTCTCAATTGCTTTTGGATATTTGGGTGTTTGCATTGGATTATGATTTCAAGCTTTGCCTCCGAACACCACTGTTAATGTGTAGCTTCTGCTTTGCATTTTGAAATCATTACTTAGTCAATATTGTAATGTTACTGTTGCTTGAATGGCTTGTCGTCCAGAATACTCTGAAAAATATGCGAAGCCAGAAGACATAGGAGCTGCCCCAGAAGAGAAATCTAGTGATGAAGAGCTGAGCGAAGATGAGTATGACTCTGGCGATGAAGCAGTGGCAGGCCAACCAGATCCGTAGGTGCTTTGCTCGTCTCTTCATTAACTGTTTGTATCTGTACATGATGTTTCTGCTTATGTCTTAAATGAAAACCCAAACTCCATAGAAAAAGACTTATTTATTGGGTAGGGATAAAAAAATCCCAGCCTCTTCTATTTTAGTTTCCGTCACTGTAAATAAATGTACTCTTGGCTTCTTATTGCAATCTCTTGTTTATTTCTATATTGACCCGGTTGCTCAATTGATCAAGCTATGGGCTTCATCTCGTTTTGATTTGAGTTTGAGACCAACGCAGCAACTTTAAGTTTCATGTTGCCGTGCCATTAATTTAAGAACTGAGCAAGGTCAAGTGCAGTGGCTTAGATGGGGAATGATGAAGGAGCAAAAATACTCATCATCTCCAGAAGGGAATGAGCTGATGTGGTTTTGGTCTCTAAATTTCTTCATTAGGCTGTGAGATTATGGTGGTGATGCATCACGATTCACAACATCAATACCATCATTTTACAAAAGAGCTGATAATCATGTTCAAGATGCCAACTAGAGGTAAAGCATCATCGGCATGGTACTGGTATTGGAAGCCTGGATCCAAAATCCGTCTTCGAGCTCACCAACATCTAACCATTACCCAGAAATAGAAAGGAAAATGGAAGAAGCAGCAGCAGCTAATAACCAGGTTGACCAAGATGTGAAATCCTTGGACATGGATAAGGCTCCACTCCATATAAATTATCACTCAAAAATTCTAAATGTTGGCTACGAAATCTTTCGCTTCGTGAGACGTAAACATCGATACCAACTGTTTTATTCTTAACACCTTAAAGTATATAAAATGAGGAAAATGAATAAATTAAAAAGCAGAGAAGTGAATTATCTTTATCTTCGTTGGTACAGTGCATAGTTCCATTGCCGTCGTGATAACACATGCCTCCTTTATAATCATCTTCTTTAAAGTAGCACTTACCACAAGATTTCGAGATCCGGGCACTCGCACTTCAAAAAAGATATCAGCAGCTGATAGTGAGAAGAGTCGATTGTCTATGCGAATTATATTTATTGGAGGGTGACTCTTTAAACATTGAGATGATGGAGTTTCATGGTGAAACCTCTCGCACTCAGGGCTACTAATACTATAACCAAAATATCTAAAGGTATGAGTACTGTGGTTGCATTTTAAGTGGGTTTGCTTGGAGGTGGTTCTAAAAGCAATTGAAGGAGAGGTAGAAGAATATAAATTCTCTGGGGATTCACATTTGCAGATCCCATAGTACCATGGATCATTCCGATTAATTGTATCAGCTGGAGAAATGCTTACGATGTCGTACAGTTGCCCTCCCATCTCAAGTTGGATTTTCTGAAATGGTTCAGTACAATTATCAACCGTGAGCCACCCGAATTCAGAGTAATAATCTTCGTTCTCCGTGGGATCCCCACAGTAGTAAGGAAGGCAATTTGTGGGGTTGTAACTCTGTTGTTTTTCTTTAGCTGAGAGAGGAAGCAGCAGATAAGAGAGAAGAAAGAAAACCAAAAAAATAAGCAGTAGTGATTGAGCTGTATTTAAATTTTTATATGTAAAAACATGGTTTGATTGTAACTCTAAAGAGATAAGGTGAAGAGAGAGTTTCAAATGTAATTTTAGAAAAAACTAACACAAAATGAGACCTAAAGTTTATGCAAAAACTAATTTTTACTCATTTTTACCTTAGAGTTTGCGTTTGAAAATTTAATTCATGAATGAATTTGATAACAGTTCCTTCGAGCTTGTTTAGTTATTAAATGAGCTAAATTCAAGCTTACATCATGTTTGTATTAATTTTAATTTTTTAAAAATCTATTATTGAATACTCTAACAAGCCGTGAAAGATAGTGTAAGAGAATAAAATTCACTCTATCCTACATAACCTAAATAAAAGGCTTGCTATATATAACTTCATATACCTGTATTGGGCCCCTCCACCTATATGCTTTGACGTTTAGATTGAAAACTTTACACGTATGAGATGTGTATTTTATGACATTTGGATGGTTATAAAAGGTATAATTATATGGTTTTAAAGCAAAGGAAAGTGCCATATATTTGATAAATCTTTAGAATTCCAACTTTTTAAACAAGGCAACTAAGTACCGTATGGTATGGTATAAGCAGAATAGTCAAGGTATATGTATTGACATATTAAATTACCCAATTAATGATAGGGTTGTAACCTATAGGGGTAGGAATTTAGGCTTTATTTTACTATTTTACATTTAGTTATTAATTTTACATTACTATATAGGGATATTATCAGATAATACATTATTCTTAATCATGATTTGATATATGGGTTGCAAAATCCAATGTGAGATAAATATTTTGAGAACTAGACACTGGGTTAAATATTCAGTTTATCTATATGATGCATGCCAAAAATTACAGTGATCCAATAATCGGTTTCTCAAAAAACTGTCAAAGTCAATTTTTCATAGTTTTTATTAGAATTGTGAAATACTGCATCATTTTTTAGAATCCAGTCATCAGATCAATATAATTTATGGCATGCATGATATGTAAAAATAAAACATTTCATTCAATGGTCGGTTTCTCAAAAAATTTATCCCATTTTAAATTTTGCAACCCATCATGTGTCAAATCTTTATAAATAAGAATAATGGGTCGGTACTCAAAAGTGAAACCCACTCCCATATATGGAGCCAAACTAATGAGATGCAGATGAGAAGAAAATGAAGTAAAAACCAAGTCATTTCCACCTGATTACAAATATTTATTACAACATATTCTTATCATCGACCTTGAAGTTAAGCAGAATGAGGGAAAGCTTCAGCACTGGCACTAGGTGTAGTAGACCTACTAACCCATTTCTCAGTAACGGAATTTGGTGAAGATGGCAGGCGCTGTATATTTTTCAACAACCGAACATGATCGGAATCTGGTGAAGTTGGTGGCCTTGTACTCTTCAACACCCCAACATCATCCTCTGCTTCATACTCTTCACTCTCAATTCCTTTCAAAACCTCAAAAACCTCATCCATGGAAGGCCTCATTTCCTTATCCTGTTGCAAGCACCGGAAAGCCAACTCTGCCACTGAAGTGGTCATTCGCCTAACCATAAGATTTGATTCGAACCCAAGACAAGGGTCAACCAACTCATCAAATGCACAATTTTTGATCTTGTTCATTGCAAAGTTAGCCAAGTTAATTTCATGTCTATTCCTACTCATATCAACTGCTCGCATTGATGATATGAGCTCAATTAGAACAACCCCAAAGCTATAAACATCGCTCTTATCAGAAAGCTGATAACATTGATGATATTCTGGGTCAAGATAACCAGGAGTCCCTTGTGGAGCAGTTGAGACATGGGTGCAATCAATGGGGAAGAGTCGTGAGAGCCCGAAATCTGCAACTTTAACACAAAAGTTACTGTCGAGGAGAATGTTGTTGGTTTTCACATCCCGGTGTATGATATCAGTAGCATGCAGGCAAGCCAATGCCTCGGCGGTTTCTATGGCAATGCTCATACGGATAGGCCATGTGAGTGAACAAGGCTTTGCTCGATCGCCATGGAGATGATCAGCAACAGTGCCATTGGGAATGAATTCGTAAACAAGTAGGAGTTCTCTGCTGTGGCGTGAAGTACATCCATATAGGGAGACAAGATTCTTGTGGCGCAAGCGAGTGAGGATTTCAACTTCATTCATAAACTGCTCAACTCGCTTACTGCTGTTCTCATATAGGCGCTTGACTGCAACTTCCAGCCCATCTTGGAGTTTGCCTAGTTGAGAAAAATCAAAGGTTTATTAATATGCAAATTCTAATTGTTACTAATGTTATTATGTGACATGGACACAGAATTTTCAACATTATTTACCATGGTATACAGTTCCAAAGCCTCCATCTCCAAGCTTTTTAGTAGAATCAAAATTATTAGTGGCTTCTTCAAGTTCACTGTAAGAGAAGATGAGGACCCCAAAGTGGACAACGCCCCTATCAAGGTCTGATTTTGAGGCGGGATCAACAGAAATATTGCTCATGAGGAAGTCAGATGAACCATGTTTTTGTTTGTAGCGCTGGCAAATAAAGAAGACCAGGAAACAGATTATGAGGGCGGCAAGGAATCCGATACCTGAAGCTTAAAAGGAGAGTAAACAAGTTTTGAATGACAGGCAGCCATGGAGGAAAACTGTAAATTGGTAAAACATTTTTTCTATTGAAGGTTACATGGAGACCTATGCAACAGAGGAACTTTAACTTATTAAGGGTATGTTTAATGGTCTTGTGGATTGGATTCCAAATAGATCTCCAATCAGAATCAGGGCCTGTCCTAAGATTTTGAATGCTCTAGGCGAGCTCCTAAAATATTGCCTCTATTATATATTGACAAAAAATTTGCATATAAAATTTTAGTTCTTGAACCTTAATTTCTCATAAACTAAAACCTACCAAAATCAATTCATAAAGTAGGTTTTCAATTGGCTCATCTCAAACCTCTTATCACCATTATAAATATATATATATACAGAGCTTCTATTATAAGGTGCACCTTACGTAGCTTTGTGTAAGGTGACCTCTATAGGGCCCAATGCAGTGCGAATTTTGAAAAACTAACAGTTAGATTAGATGAACTGGTTATGAATTTCATGTTTGCCAAAAATCATAATGATCAAACAGTTAATTTCTGAAAAATATTAGTGTGAAAAATTGTGACTTTTTTTTTTCTTTAAAAATATCAAAAATATCCATGAAAATGATTATAATTCAACTATATTTTTTATAAATGTGTCAAACATAGAATAATGCTACCAAGAAATTAATAAAAATTATATTTTAAAGAAAAATGCAATAACAAAAAATAGAGACAAAATAGTAGAACATAACCGAGTAATCCGACCAATATCATTATCTCCATCGATTACTAAAACACAACTGACTTCTTATTTTTTCTGCATTCCAAAAGGGCAAAAAAAAAAAAAAACTTTGGACATGCCAAGAGACATATAAACATAAATGTAAAAATATTGTTTATTATTTTATCTAATTTCCTGAAAAATCAAAAAATTCATACCTATAGGCCAAATATCACCAAAATTCCTATAATGAAATCATGTTTTCATTCCAAGATTTCACATTTACCTTGGGTCTTACACTCATAGAAAAAAAAAAAAAAAAAACTATTATAAATTGATGTCCCAAACTGCTACACATTTTCATATTTTCATTCTTCTATGTAGTATATGCTGTATATTATTTGTTTATTTTTTTTGTAAATATATATAGTATATTATATATTAAGCCCAAATTGATGTCCTAAAAATTGAACAAAAATGCAATGCCCGAGGCAACAGCCACTTGTGCCTGTCTCCAATGCATTTGAAGGAACCACAAGCCATCCTTATTTCGAATAGACCGGTGAAAATGACAACCAACTTAATTCAAATGCTATGTATAACACAATAAATAATTAAATTTCTATCGGGCATCTAAATATACACCTAAACAAACCCCAAATCATAAAAAATTTGATTGAAGAGATATGTTACCTAGGCCTAGGCCTACTAGGCCTATCTTCAATCCCGTGTTTTTATTCCCTGCAACAGAGGAGCGATTGTGTAAGTTCAAACACTTAAAAACTGAAAAGAATTGATTTAGAACAGAAATTATACAAAAATAATAGGCAAAACCTGTTCATCTGAACGAAATATAGATTTCATTCCAAAAATCTAATATATATTTATCAAAGCAATACATGATCGGAAGATAAAGAATTGAGATGAAACAAAGCGAAAATGAATAAATTAGAAAGCAGAGAAATTAATTATTTTTACTTCAATGTCTTCACCTTTATCTTCATTGGTACATTGAGATTGAGTTCCGTTGATGTCCACAGAACACTTGCCAACTTTATATTCAACTCCTTTCGAGTAACACTTACCACAAGTTTCGTTCATTCGCACATCAAAAAAGATATCAGCAGCTGATAGGTTGAAGAGTTGATCGTCTATATGAGTTATATTTATTGAAGGATGAGTTTTCAAACATTGAGGTGATGGAGTTCCCGGTTCCCGTCGGTACCAAATGCACGCAGCGCAGGTAATATAACTAAAATATGTACAGGGTGGAGTGGGTTTATTGCGGTTGCATTCTGAGTGGGTTGGATTTGGGGTGGTTCTAAAAGAAATTGAAGAAGAGGTTGAAAAATTAAAAATCTCTGAAGATTCACATCCGCAGAAGTGTTGCAAGTATGGATTATTAAGATCAATGGTATCAGAAGGTGAGATGCTTCCGACGTCGTACCATACCCCTTCCCTCTCCACTTGGATCTTCTGAATTTGTTCAGTACAATCATTTACCGTGAGCAGCCCCCCGCATTCCTTGCTCTTCTTGGACTTCCCACAGTAGTAAGGAAGGCAATTTGTGGGGTTGTCACTCTGTTCTTTTTCTTCAGCTGAGAGAGGAAGCAGAAGATGAGAGACAATGAAGAAAACTAAAAAAGAAGCAGCAGCAGCCATTTGAAATGAAATTCCAACAAAGAATCAACCAACTTGTATGGGTTTATATCACATCTTCTCTTGTTTCTGCTCAGTATTGTATCTGCTATCTACTGTTTCTGCTCAGTATTACACGCTACTTGACTTGGAAATTGGTGAAGGAAGACTTGAGAAATGACCAGCCGCGGAAAGACTCGACTCCTTTTCAAGGTCTTGTGACTCTTGTCTTTTAAGACCAACTCCAAAAGTCTTTCTCAAAATTTCCTTTTTAGCAAGACTATAATACCAACTTGCTTTTCAGAAATGTTATTGAGCCGGAAGTTAGAACCGGAATGAAGCACCGGAAAGAGGTGTCGCTGATGTGGCGATGTTTGTTTATTGATTTTCAAAACAGCAGCCCCAAGGTCCTCCTGCAAACCCACAGTCTCATGTCAGAAAAAGATTCAAAACCCATTTCACTCCATCTCAGCCTTTCACTCTAACCCACAGTCTCATGTCAGAAAAAGGAACGAAACCCATTTCACTCCATCTCTCTCTTTCTCTCTAACCCACTCCGGTAGCCATTGAAACCATCTTCCCAGCAGCAGAGTACAGTAGCAGCAGCAGCAGCTCCTTCACTCCATCTCTCTCTTTCTCTTTCCCAGCAGCAGAAACCCACTTCACTCCATCTCTCTGCAGACTCCGGCGGTGAGGAAACCATCTTCCCAGCGACGCACACCAGTTGCAATCCCACCGCCCCGACGCCGACGCCGGTGAGTTGCTCCACCCCAACCCGCCCTCTCTCTCCCTCGCTCTCCACTGGTATTCCTTACTGGTTTATCCTTGGGTTTCTATGGTTAGAAGATGATGTTCCATGGTGAAATTTCGATTAAGTACTCTTAGGGTCATTATTTTAGGTTGGCCCCCGTAGTCAAAACACATTAAGTTGTAATTTTTAATTTTATTGTGTCCAGTCCCTACCAAGAAGCCTACAAGCCAAGAATATTGAACACGTGCAGTTCAAGCTACATAATGAAGATATTCAATCTCACACTAGGTTGGTAAGCGCCTTAGATACCTAGGTTTGAAATACCATAGGTGGATTAGCACTAGATTGAACCTTAGCAAAATGTAAGTGAGGTTTTTGAATGGAAACTTTACTTTAGTCAATTTTTTTATATTTAAAATGGATATTTGGGTTAAACACAAATTTGATTTATCAATGGCAACAAAATCGATGAATCAAGATCTCAATAATGCTTGATCGATATATTGGTAGTTGATCGAACAATATTTGAGGGACTGATCGATCGATTTTGTTTTCGGCGTGTTTACTGAACGAGTGATTTCTAGGTTTCCAAAATTAATTAAGGCAGTTTTAAATTCATTAAGTCAGTTTTTACTTGCATGAGATTAATTTCTTGCCTAGATAAATATTGACATGTTTTTCTTGTGTTTGCTTGACGGCAAAGAAATTCCCAAATTCAATATTTTCTAATTTTGGGCCATGGTTTGCCTATAAATACCTCACTTTGCTGAACTTCTGTTATATGGATAAATAATAAAAAAGACGAATTGGGATTATGCATTTGACAAGCCATCATAATTGATGCAATATAATGCGGAACAACACACTCAGCAACAATAAATATATTTGCGAAACAGTGAATATGTTTTCGGAACAAAGAAAACATTGTGACACAGCAATAGTTAATAGATTTGCGGAATTACAGATACAACAACAGTAAAGGCAACAATAAATATATGCGTGGAACAGTGAATATGTTTGCAGAACAATAAAGACAATGAAGACATTGTGAAAATTAATAATGATTGTTGTAATTTGCAGATATAAAAATATCTGTGGTATTTCATGGCATTAATGTAATTTTACTATTATCACATTAATGGCTAAATGTGTTTTGAATATAACTAGAACAGCCCCTCCGCACTAACCTAGGGTCACTGCAAGTGAGAACGCTTTTATAGCACAAACCCTTAACCCTTAAACAACAGGGTGAGGGTCTTACACCAGGGAGACTATCACTTCTTGGCGTATTGAGTTCTAAATCACGTGTACTTAGGGTACCTCCTTAGTTACTACACAAATATGCATAATGCAATTACAAAATTCAAAAAAATTGGATCATTGTACTTGTTCATGACTTGGACCATTCTGGTTTTAAGACAACAGGAAACAGAAAAGCATCACAGCTCTCGGAAAGCAGTGTTCTTTTTTTAGGGGGAATTGGGATTTGCATTTTAGGCAACTTTGGTTTTTTTATTAAAAAACAATCCTTTGGTACTGTATACTGACAAATACTTTGTATACATAGGCCATTTTGGCCATTTCTTCCACTTGAAATAAGCATTATAGAATGTTGAAATTACCCTTTTGGATTTTGTACTTAGAACACTTGCTTGGTTAGCAATTTCTGTGTATTTACATACCCAATTCTCTATTTCAAGTGAACCAAAGTTCCCATATTTATTGAGAATTTGGTGGGGGTTTTACTTATTTTTTTCTTTATTTTTTTTTTTTTTTGGATAATTTATTTTTTTCTTTTTATTGCCTTGTTATATACATTGTTCTTCATAAAAACCATCAATCTTTGCCAATTCAGTTTGTAGTGTCTGATTTTGTTTCTGTCATTACTGTTTTATCCTTCTGTTATGTGGGGATTTATGGGCGCCGCTGGGAAGATGGTTTCCTCACCGCCGGAGTCTGCAGAGAGATGGAGTGAAGTGGGTTTCTGCTGCTGGGAAAGAGAAAGAGAGAGATGGAGTGAAGGAGCTGCTGCTGCTACTGTACTCTGCTGCTGGGAAGATGGTTTCAATGACTACCGGAGTGGGTTAGAGAGATGGAGTGAAATGGGTTTCGTTCCTTTTTCTGACATGAGACTGTGGGTTAGAGTGAAAGGCTGAGATGGAGTGAAATGGGTTTTGAATCTTTTTCTGACATGAGACTGTGGGTTTGCAGGAGGACCTTGGGGCCGCTGTTTTGAAAATCAATAAACAAACATCGCCACATCAGCGACACCTCTTTCCGGTGCTTCATACCGGTTCTAACTTCCGGCTCAATAACATTTCTGCTTTTTTTTAGCAATGCTATACTACCAACTTTTTTTTAGCAATACTACGGTTTACACTAATGAAATGAAAGTAATTTGTGTTAATGGTTTGCATCTTAGTGTAAATTTGCAAGATAGTAATCAAGATTAAAATGAGTTTGAAGATATGGATTAATTGCTTAATCACTAAGGTTGTGTTTGGTTTGCTTGAATGGAATTTACTTGGGAATAGAATGGAATGAAAAGATAAAGAATGGAATTGGTCATTCGATTAATTGTGTTTAGAACATCTTTTTAAATGTTAGAATGGAATTACTTTTCAATTAAATTTTCTAAAATACTTTCAATGAAATAAAATATTTCCAATTATTAAAAATATTCCTAATTGTTAAAATTAGTCTGATTTAAAATTATCAAAGGGATTCCAACAAAAAATATATTATCAAACGGATCTATATATATATAGATTATATCTTTCTCTTTCAAAAGCTAATGTGGTTTGTGTCAGTTTTGCTTTACCGTGGAGAGGGTTTTGAGGTACTGACAGTAGTTTTATGCTTTAAAGCTCCTATTTCCACTCTTTTTTCTTCTACACAAATGGCGATCATTTCTCTGATGTTCCTACTATGGCAGCTTCTTCTTTTTCGGCGAATTGCTGGAAACAACTTCTATTGTCC
>JAESVK010000524.1:291170-318462 GCA_017140935.1 Hamamelis virginiana | reverse complement strand
AAAATCTCATTCTTTTTTTATAAACTACAGATATTGTTTGTGACATTGAAGTTATGAGTTTCAAATATGACTTGTTGATGAGAGAGTAGTGGTGGTGTTTTGATTATGGTTTTTGTTTCACAACACGTTGCCGGAGAAGATGACAGGAAAAAAATTTCCAGTGATTATTCCGGAGAAGATAACTGGAAATTAGGGTACCATTCCATATCATTCCATTGCCTTAATCATTAGAGCACATCCATAATAATCTCTCTTCCCCCTAAATCATGATTATAACCCTTGGGAGGTTAGTAGCAATCATATAAAACTAAAGCCACACTCATCATCTTCTTCTTAAAATTAGGACTGAGTTTAAAGACAAACCCAGCACATCCTTTAATACTTCGTCTTAGCCAAATCAATTTTGGGTCGAATTTTACTAACATAAATGATAAAACTGTTCAAATTTCATTGTTGTCTTAACTCGGCCGTCCTTTTATAGAGAACCCATATCATCTTCTTAAAAATGGGACCGAATTTAGAACTGAGTCCCATTTGAAAACAACTGGCTTCATTTCCTCTCTCCTCTTAAAATGGAACCAAGTTAAGAATATTACATTTTAAGACAACCCAGCACATACAGTTCAGTCTTGACTAAATTAAGAATGGGCCAAATTTGTGTTGGTGGAATGGGAACCATGTTGGAACAGCATTGCTTTTAAGAGCGACACTTAAAGCAAGCACTTCTGCTTTCCAAAGCAAGCAAAGTGCTTCCATACTACTAACTAAACCGAAGGATGCCAATTCAGCTCACTTTTTCCAAATTATGAAAATGTCAAGACTAATGCTATACAACGCTACAACGTATTGTATCAAGAAAGGAAATGAGTGTAGTTTTGAAAAATCACCAATAAGTAATTTTGAAAATTCACAGCATTTCTTTCTTGTAATGATACTTGTGGGGATGCCTTGTAGCAAAGCATAGCACTTTCAAATGTCAATGACACCCTTCTACAGTAATTCTGGTAAACTGATCTGGAAAAATAGCAACAGGTTGGTAATCAAAATGTTAAAAAACAAAGTAAATTTCATACATACAAGGCGCAGATATAAAACTATTGGATTCAAAATCATGTAAAGAGCAGTAAGAGATGCTTACACTAATATTAACAGTATGGGGCACAATGCCTCTTGTACAGGCCCATAAGGGGCAACCAATACACTCAGCACGCGGTGCTCGCACCTGACATGAATAGCAACAGATTTTTCCATTACATCATAAACTCACCTTCTAAGAATTCATAAATGGCTTGGCCTCCTTTTTCCAGCATCTGTCCTCATCCTCTTTACAGGATTTGCCCAACCAACGTTCCCGCTGCTGCCACCATTCACAGGCTGAGCAGGCTGGTTAGCCCATCCTTGTTGATGGGTTGTCTGCTGAGTTAATCTCACATCCTTTGGGATTGAACCGGGACCAGGACTTCTAATACTACGGTTCATGCTAGGGGGTGACACTGGGCCAGCCGAACCAGTCCTGGGTTTCACGGCCACTGACTTTTCCCTATCTTTCCTCTTTTTCTTGCAGATAACCAGTTCTCCTGGATGTGTAAGCAATGGAGAATCTTCCTGCTCCCGGCTGCTGCTGCCTCCAAGCCTTGATTCCTTCTGGGGCAGGTGGCCTCTGGGTCTTATGTCTTCACCAGTAGGTATGGAAGCACGTGGTAGTGGCTTTGGAGGAGGGCTTGGGTCAGGAGGTTCCACCTCATTTATCAGCTTGTGTCGCTTGCCTTGGCCAACAGCCACCTGTCTTGGGGACGGAGTAGAGGTAGAAGCAGCTCCTGGGCCAGCAAAAGAGATAGCATTTCTGGCATCCTGGAAATCAGTGTCCGGAAATGCAGCCTTTAATATTTCAAAAAAGAGATTGTGAACTTTCCTTGCTTCTGTTCTCACCTGTTCATTATAATATACCTTGAGATTCTGACTTAAGATTCATAAAATTGAGAGATCTTAGATATAACTCTGGTCTTCAAGACTAATAGTTGCCCAAGCACGTTTTCACACACACACAACTGTGTGTGCGCGCGCGCGCGCGCATGTGTGTGTGTTAAAAGAGAATGAGAGGGGTTGAGAAAAAACCAAGCTGTATTGAGAACTACAGAGTATAAAAAATGAAGAACAAATTCTGTAAACAAGAAAAGATAAAACTAGTTAGGGTTCAAAGCAAAATTAGACAAAGGCGGAACTTAGGCTTCGAGACAGCGAGTGTCCAGCATGCCTCCCTTTGAAAATTGTACAAGTAAAATAAAGGCAGGAAAGAAAGCGAGGTTAGGCAGCAGAGCAGTGGTTAAATGAATCAATTTGTCTTACGAATTATTAGTTTAAGGTAGCGTTTGGCCCTCTATGTGTAAGGGCTCCAAATGGGCTTCCTGGAGCCAAAAGTCCATTTAGAATTTTTAGAGATGTTTGGTGAAACTTTTTAAATGGACCTTTTACGAGAAGTCAATCATTGAAAAGTCCATCCAAGAGAAGCTAGTATAGATAGCTTTTAGAAATCAAAAGGACTTTTAAATGAACTTTCCATACTTTTTTATACAAATGGACTTTTAAAATATGCACTTATCAAACAATATTTTTTTCCTAAATGACTTTTTAAAAAGTCCATCCTGGGAATTACTTCTTCCAAAATGACTTTCGTTTGCCAGATGGGGGCACCTAAGCCTTTTAAGGGTTGAAATCAACAATAAGAGGAGCACAAAGGGAGATGGTAAACACAGGAGCGGAGCGGACAACGGAAGCACATATCAATGTTGGAGTGTCTTTTTAGGCTTTCTAGCTTTTGGCTAAAATACACTCTGCCAGGTTACTGTTCAAAAATTGTGTGAATTAAATGCACATATATGGTGCACTTTCTTCTACCCTCAGTAACTCAAGTGGAGAATCGCATAGCCCCATAAACAACCAGTTAATTATGAAGTGATTCCTGGAAGAAACAGGTTATAATGATCGTTGAGAGAAGTTGTAAAAATGGCCACTTTAGAGGTTTATGTGAAAAGGTTTAAATCATGTGCCTAAAAGTATTTTCACATACTTCTTATTTCCTTGGAAAATACATCTAAATAGGCCATTACATATAATCATATAGGCTACTATAACTTCAAAAGTTACTCTTTCTCGGCATTGCTCGTATACACAACATTAATAACAATATAAAAAGAGCAGTGCAGTAATGCAACAATTTGGAAAAAAGTGAAAGCAAAAGTTAAGATATGCAGACATACCTCAAGTGAGCTCCCATAAAAATGCACTGCACTTTTTAACAAATACTGCACATCACCCACAAGGTCTATCACTCCATTATACTCTAATCTGTCAATACGTTGATCGATCCTCCGTAAATCAAAAAGATTATTCCCGCCATGATTTTCATTCTTCTTCCACAGATCAGTTAACAGAGGTATAATTTGATGACCTTCCTTGTCTATTTTCCTTAGGAGCTTACTAATCACACTCTTGCACTGCAATGAAAAGTTTCAGGTGATTTAATAGCACGCCGATGCTTTCAAGGGTATCGAACATAAAAAATCTTCCTAAGTGAGTAGGAGGATGTTTATGGGAAATATCAACAAATTTCTCATCCAAAAGAATAATAATAATTTAAGGAGGAAAATAGTACTCACAGATGTCATTTATCGCTACAGAGAATTCAGAACAACGCAATAGAAATATAGTCAATTTAATGATACATACCCTTCTTTGAATGATGTCAGACATCCTAGTGCCAAAATGCGAAGTCCCACCAGTGTTCATAACTTTACCATCCCAACTTTCTCTAGAGTGTTCAGCAACATCTTCTGCAGGAGCAGTTATGCTATTCGATCTGCTAGATTTTGGCGAAGCATGCAACTTTGACGCATTTGCAATCCTCCTTGAAGGTAAATTTCGCTTACTTTTCAAGGATGAATCATTGTGATCTTGCTTGAAAGCATTTGTTTCTACAAATGTTTTGGGTTCAGGGTCAGTCCTCAACTGCGCTTCATATTTATTTTCCACTTGGAATGGCATCAGAGATGGATCTCCACGCTGGATTGATGGCTTCTCACTGCTAAACTTCTCTTCTGGCCTTTCCACGGTATGACGGGGCCGAACCCGCATACTACGTTTCCGTTTTATTTTGGGCTGCAAAACCTGTTCATCTTCACCTTCATCACGATCATGAATCCAACTACCAGACTGTTGGTGGTCCATGTGAGAATCTCCAGAAACAGCAATTTCCCCTTCCTCTAGTTCATCTGTCTGTTAAACATATAGCAGAATGAAAATGAGCACATGGCAAAAAGCAACCACTTCAATTAAACAGCATTAATATAGAAAGAGAAGACACAAACCGTCCTCTTTGAAACAGAACTTGGCCTGGCATCTAATGCAGACAGGGACCCAAATTTCTGAGAAGAAATAGAAGGAGACACAATTTGGGTCAATCTTCGACTATCTGAAGATGATCCAGAGGAACCTGCTTCTTCAAGCATGTTATTGTTTCTAGTGGTTTCCACAGCTCGGGGATAGTCATACCCACCATCACAAACTGGACCATCTTCTTCAGATTGATCTTTATGAATTGGAGGTGCCACAACAGCACCACTAAATTCTTCATCTTCAAACTCTCCAATTTCTCCCTCTTCTTCATGCACAGAATACCCATTCCTCTCTTCAGAACTTGCTTCAGAATATTCCCCATTTTCATCATCCAACTCTGAGTAACTAAGGAACTTTTTTCCCTTTGGCCGCCCCCTTCTTCTCTCAGTTTTTGGAGATAAATCGGAAACCATTTCACTGGATTTTTCCACGATAATATTGCCAACTAATATAGTGCTTTTTGATGGTTTCTTTGATAAAGTAGCAACAGTAGCATTCACTTCTCTAGAACTGGCTCGAAGCCACTTAGGTACCTGGTCATACCTCGTCATCTCCTCAGCCCAATCCAGTTCTTCATCCATTTGATCAAACAGTTCAACCTCTTCTTCACTCCTAGCAATCATGCGATTTACCTCTTGCAGCGAGGGAACATCGTGGACATTTTCTTGATACCTCTCCTCATCATGTAATAAAGTCTCTAAAGTCAAGCGTCTCTCTTCATGTGTTGTTCTCTGGTCAAAACGCCCAGCATTGATTACCTCATCCGCCATGTCAATCTTATACTGCTGAATGTTATTTCGTATGAGGCTCTCAATAGATCCCATATACCGATCCTTACCAGCAAGGTCATCTTCTGAATCAACCGTACCTCCACTACAAAATTCATCCTCTTTCTGATGGCTAGAGATTTTGTCAACTACTGCTTCCATATAGATGACTTTCACTTCTCTCGTCTGTCCAATTCGATGGGCTCTGGCAACTGCCTGTTCTTCATTTTTAGGGTTTGGATCAGGATCATATATGACAACTGTGTCAGCAGACTGAAGATTGAGACCCCGTCCAGCAGCGCGAATGCTGAGCAAGAAGATAAAGCAGTCAGAACCATGGCTATTGAAGTCCACAATAGCTGACTCACGGTCTTCTAAACTAGTTGTCCCATCAATTCGTCTGTATACAAGTCGTCGCCATTGCAAATATTCCTCCAAAATATCAAGGAGCTTTGTCATCGTACTAAAAAGTAGTACTCGATGCCCTGTCCTTTGAAGTTTTATGAGGATCCTGTCCAAAATCCACAATTTCCCACACGATCTAACAAGAAAATCCTTGGAGAAGTCATTGAAATATGGGTAATTAAGCAAAGGGTGATTGCAAGCTTTCCGGAGCTCCATACATCTGTTATTCAGAGTTTTGTACTTCTTAATCTGGTAAATTGGATTTTTTTGAACCTTTCGCTTCTCATCTTCAGGATCAACTCGAAGAGTACCAGTGGTTTTGATCCAATCATAAATAGTGCCCTGAATAGCTGACATTCGACATCTCAAAACAATGGAGACCTGCAATCCAACATTGCTATTAGAAAACAGTCAAATAAAGAGACTTGACTACCTAGAACTGCTATAATGGCTTACCTTCGGTGGAAGTGAACCTTCCACATCTTCAACACGACGTCTGAGCATAAAAGGCTCCAGAATTTGATGAAGCCGGTGGATAATAATGACCTTCTTTTCAGTCTCGAGCCAGTCATCCTCCGCATTATGTGTAGGGCCTTCCTTTTGAAAAGGTTTTGAGAACCAGTCGTGAAATGCTTTCCGATTATCAAACACTTCTGGAAGGAGAAGATTCAAAAGTGACCAGAGTTCTTTCAGATCATTCTGCAGAAGAAAAATCACTCAATATTCATTTATACTTAAAAAAGCAACTATAATAGAGTATAAATAAGGAACAAAATATAAGATGACAACTTTGTTATTCTAGGCATCAATCACAATCCTATGCTCAGAAAGTAAAATACTGCATGCATGCCACTTATTTGTTATCACAATTCTGTTCCAAGGATGGCATATCCAAAACTATCTATTTCCTTGTTGGTACACCATGGCCAATGGACAAATAATATTTGTTTGAGTATACGACTTCTAATTTAATGACTACATATATAGCTGCAATAGAAGCACAATCTTGAAAACCCCTTTTGCCAGACCTTATCAATGAAGTTTAATCTAACCAAGTTTCATTGCAGAAGTACCTGATAATTTTCATGAAAATATTGTATTTATACTAACAAGCACAACATATTAAAAGAACATATTAACTTTTATTTGAAAATATGCAAGCAGGATTCCCATTCCTAACTAAAACATGTCATTTCTGTTAAAAAACCATTTTTTTTATCAATCATTTCTGTTAAATATCAGTATCAAACTTCACCATTTATCAATACCAGACTCCTAGCTGTCAAAATCTTGGATGAATTAAAATTGACCTCAAATGATCATTAAAAAAAGGTGAACAAGCCCCTAGATTAATAACAAACAATGTAAAAAATTGAAGGAGAAGGGAGGGGGAGGGGGGGAGCATGAAAGAAAAGACTACAGTCCATATGTGCACAGGTTTAACTTTCAGGCTTCTTTTCTGAAACTTAGTTCAGGTTTGATTTTAACACATAATGAATGACGGTCTGATAATTAGTAGCTTAGGTTTATCTCTTTTAATGTTTATTGAGATTTGGGCTTGTCACAGATCACAAGTGCACAAGGTAAAGTTGTCGTGTTAAAAGTTTTCCATTCTGGACAATAACATTAATATGTTTTTAAATTCTCTTTGATGTAAATACTAGAAAATTATCTCCCAGTGCTAAAAAGATATAGAAAGATTAGCAACTACTTAAATGTTGTTGATAGGTGGGTTCTTGAGGGAGAGTGTCACCGTCTATCAAGTTCAAGAGATAGCAAGAGGATACAGTAGAGGGGAAATCAAGGAAGCCAGAGGAAGACCTTGAGGTGTGGCAATAAGAGAGCATCCAAAGAGAGTAAATGTTCTTAGCTTGTTACATCCCAAATGTTGTAATGAATTTCCAATCCTCGTAAATGAGCCATTTGGGGCCTTTATATAGGGATTCAAGGTTTTAAATCTATTGATTCAATCCTCAAGCCAATGAGAGCCCTTCCCACTCAAAGGATCTGCAAGCTTTTGTAGCTGCAAGGCCATGAGCCCATTTAATAAGCTTGAATTAAGCATGACATGTGTCCAACCTCACTCCCTCGCAGTGACCGAGATAGAAGGCAAACTGCCCCAGTCAAGAGACAGGCCACTCCTCTAGCTCAATTAGCCCTTACTCCATCTGCCAATCAAAGAACCCTCAAGCTATCCCAAGGAATGGGCCAAGGTAGCTTGTTTAGCACCCTGGCCAACAAAGAGCCCTAGTTATGGGCCCCAAGTCTTGCCACCAGCTTGGGCAAGCATTAAGCATCTAAGGTACAATGAACACGTTAGGTATGCATCCTAGGGGACAAAGTCACCTCAAGTCCACGTCTCGTTGGCACCCTAAAAGAACTCCTACTTATGGAGAAAGGCTATTTTGCCATATGTGCCACATGTCACCAAGTTAGGATGCCATGCGGCTGCTTCTTGTTGAATATTCAAGCCTTACAAAAAAGTTTTAAATGTCAAATATGTGACAAATTTCATTAAACACGCTCGAGTTTAAATAGGACAAGCAAATCAGCTCTGCACACTGCCACCCTATACATGTGTGCACATGTGAACATGCACGTGTACCTGTTAGAACTTAGAAGGACATTTCATTATTTTAACAAACTTGTAAATTGTAATAGTGTTCCCATGTGAAGTAGAAGCTGACCAAGGTTGCAACCCACACGATCTAGTCAGGCTTTAGAAAGCCATAAACATATAAACATATGCATGTATATACATTTGTGAGTAACATGTGACTGTAGGTACGATCTTAACAAACCTGTAAAGGCGTGCCAGTGAGAAGTAAACGCCTCTGGCAGCGATATCTATCAAGATCACGGGCTAAGACTGATTCCCTGTCCTTCATTCGTTGTGCTTCATCAATTATGATATACTTCCAATCAATTTTTGAAAGTTTCGAACGATCATACATGATGAACTCATAGGTTGTCACAAGGACATTAAATTTCAAGGCACAAACCTCCTAAATAACAATAACAAAAAAGGGTTAGTTCAGCAATGTATCAAAACACTCGAAACACCTTGTAAATAAGCAAATCTGTGCATCTTACGTGAGAAAATAATTTTGATCGTTGCTCTTTTCCACCAACATAAAAAATGCACGACGCAGATGGCAGCCAAGTATGGAACTCACTCTGGAAAATGAATCAAGTTAGCTATGTTAGAAAATTAGTTTTGGGGGGAGGGGGGGAGGCCATACTCAGAAATATGATACAAGAGAGTAACAAACCTTCCAGTTTACCAAAACAGCATTCGGAACGATAATAAGATGTGGACCATAGTTCCCTTTATATTCCATCAAATAAGCAATCAATGCCATTACCTGCACAGCCAAGAGGAAAGTCAAAAGTTGAATAAGCATATTGTAGGTTGTCTACTATGCCATCCCAAATTTGTAGTAGTACATCATAAAAATTCCAAAAGAACTAAGGCACCAAATAAACCTCCCATTCATGGAACTGCTAAGTTGCTCACAATTGAAAAACTACAAGCACTTATCTTTCTTCCTCATCAGGTTGGGTCCCTTTCTTCTTTTTTTAAGTTGGGATTTTTTTTTTTTTTGGGCTTCTTATTATGAACGAAGGCCCAACCCCACAACCCCGCATGCACGCGAATGTTGGTTGGGGGAGGGGGACCACATGACAAAACAGAAATTCACCTGTACAGTCTTCCCAAGACCCATCTCATCTGCCAAAATTCCATTTAATTTGTTGTTATACAAAGAAAGCATCCATTGCAAGCCAACCTACAGAATTGAACATGAGAATTAGATGAGAAACATACTACAGAAGAACCAGTGAAACACAAAGCAAAAAAGAAACAATGAAAACTATTAGATATTGCAACCTACAAGCTGATAGTCTCGTAAGGTTCCTGCCCGTAACATTGAGGGCTGCCTTGTGACCCTCTCATTCACAGCATGCGCAAGATTATAATACCTGGTGACAACCAAGAAGGAAGAAAATTAATAAAAAGTTTCAAAAACATTACATAAATTTAAAAAGTTTAAAGAGAACTCTGTCTTGAATAAGACAGCATATATTTAAAAACATCCTAATGATGTAACCACTTGCAAAAATAACTAATAAACATGAGGAAAAGTTACTGCATATACTAAAAACATGTAAATCCATCGCTATTGCAAATTTTACTATAAAATAACCTGTCTAACTTGATCTTTGTATCTCCTAAATGCAACGAAATATAATGCACCCAATCAAATGAATAATACACTTACTTATTGACAGATGAATTATCCTTAGGTGCATTCATTTCAGAGAACCGATTCCTTATCATTACTTCCTCTCGGGCACAACCAGCTGCTGCCCTAACTTCTTCTTCCGAGAGACCCTGTAGTCAACAAATAGATAAATAAATGAATAAGAAATATAAAAACAACCCAATGCACAGGAGAAATAAAAACATAAAAGAACATTTGATAGTCCCAAAGAAATAGCAGATATACTGGATAAATGTAATTTTTTTTAAAAATAGCAAATCAAAGAGAGAGAGAGAGAAGCAGGGAGGGAGGGTTAAACATGCCTGTGCTCGCGCAGCAGCTGCAGCAACATTCGCCGCCTCCTCCACCTCCTGCTGATTCTTGGCAGCTGTTATCTTACTACCCAGTCTATGAAGATATTCTTCTGTCTGAGTTAAAAATGATGACAGAACAGAATATCTCTCCGCAGCATCACCTGGGATGCTAGTTTGCTGCTCTAGCAACATTTCCCTGTACCTTTCAACATCATTATTCTTCAACGCCTCCATTCTTTTATTCCGATCATCATCCTTTCTCTTTGAGAATTCCCTCAGCATTCGCTCATGATATTTTGCAACTCCCCTATTGCGAGCAGTCCGTGCATCACGGATGGCCCAGTGAGCCTCAAGAAGCTTCTTGCGCCACTGAAAAATGGATTTCAGTTGCTTCTCTCTGGTAGCTTTCTGAGAGGCCTGTACTTGCCTGGCAAGCTCCATGCGTTGACGCTCACATAGCCGGACAAACTTCCGATATGGCCTGTCAGGCATTGCCATTATCTCCTGCTGCTGCTGATCAACTTCCTCCCTTAGACGCGCCTGAAGATCTAAAAGTCGAAGCTTCCTTTCTTCAATTTGCAACCGCACAACAAGATCTGGCCTAATCCTTTTCCTCTCTAAATTTACTGCCAGTAAACCGCCAATTTTCTTTAAATTTTCCGTCCTTTTCTTGTTAAGCATTTCCATGCCTTCCTCAAAAAGAAGATCTTTAACATCATATGCCAACATTAAATTGTTATTGTTGTTAACCATTATTGCTGACCCAAAGGAGTCATGTTTCCTAGTGAAAAAGGGGAAATCAAATAACGGCCCATGATACTTTCTGGTAGAGCTGACATCTTTTGGCTGGGGGGAAGTACTTGCTTGCACGGGTTTCTTAACTTGCACAGTATCAGATACAGCAACAGGTGGTACAACTGCCTTTCCCCTATCTACTGTAAAATCACTCCTGACAGGAGTTTTCTGAATACCACGTTCAGCTTCCTGCTCTGACTTAACGGAAAATACAGTAGTTTGCTGCTCTTCCTTTCCAGTGGATACCACCGGTATAGGTTCCTTCATCACAGTTGGCACACCTTGCATATGCCCTGTAGATGCCGTTGCTCTCTCATCTCCCGCAAAAGCTTCTTCTTTTGAAATATTCTGTCCATTCGTTGGTGTCACAGCCTGTAGATCCTTCTCATTGGATTCCAAATGTCGTGCCTGATCTTCTACAATCTTACCAGCAGATCTATCATGATTACTAGTTCCTGCAGGAAGAAATACCTGCTGTAGCTGCGATTCAAGTGGTGGTGGAGCAATAGCTCGGAGAAGTTCTTGCGGGAGAGTACCATCACCTTTCTGTCAAGAAACAGGCTAAGAAAGTAACTAACCCTGTCCCATCAACACTTGTTCAATAAATCAAAGTATCTTGTTGAGTATTTAAAACACATCATATAAGGAATCAAAAATACGAAAAAATAAAAATACAGTAAAAATAATAATCAAACCTTAAGACGCCTAAATGCTAGTATTTGAGCTTTAAGAACATGGAGTTGCTGTTTCGTGAACCCAAAACGTTGTTGTGGCATCTGGTTCACTGCTCCACTCTGAGACGGTAGTTGGTTTCCCAAGCCCCCATCACTAGGTGGAACAGCAGATTGCGGAGAAGATCGGTTCAACTGCCTGAGGTACTGCATTTGCATTATCTCTGATCCAGATAATGTATTTTTTGCCTGTAAGGACTGATCCACACCCTGGCTCATGTTCACAGACAACTGTGGGGGATGCATGGGAGGCATTCCATTTCCAGTCACAATCGACTGTCGATGAGGCCCTTGGTTCTCTCGGCTATGAACAGAAAACTGCTGCATAGTAATGTTGTTAGCATTGTTACCTACTGCAGCATTTGGAGTTGGGCCAAATGGACTGGGGGGAACAGTCTGCCTAGCTTTTACCGGGCCAGACTGCCCAGACACATCACTCGATGAATTACCATGGGGAGAATTCTCACTTGCAACTGGTGGAGAAGTAACCTGCTGCTTTGACATTGGGGCAGCTGATGACTGTGAGCCTGCATTGCTTTCATTTGGTTTTTGCTGTGCAGCCATTCTAGATTGCATGAGTGGAATAAGCTGTGCCATCAAGTTGGCATTCGCCGGTAGCGACAGATCAATATTCCGCTCATGTGCCCAAGCCTGCATTGCTTGCAACTGGGCAGCCATTGCTACATGGTTGTTTGGCAAGCTTTGGATGCCCTGCTGAGCCTGTGGTGCCTGCATAGGCCTTACCATATTTGCAGACATTAATTGTCCAATTGTTGTGGGCTGGGTGGGAGGCTTTGGCTCACTTCTCTGATCAGAAGCTGGCTGTTGTCCTTGCTCCATCTGCCTCTCACCACGAGCAAAATGTTCAAATGACTTCTTAGATGATGACGATGCATGAGCCTGGTTAGCTGCCTGAATAGAAATAAGTTCCTGCATTTTCATATTTCCCATCCGCATGTCCTGGTCCTTCCCAGATGGAGTACCAACCATTCCCATTTTAGCTTGCTGCTGTGATTGCATCCCCAATGCTGACTTCTGCTGGGCAGCTAAAGCATATTGAAGATAAGCTTGATGGACTGGATTCAGCACCTGTTGTTCAATGCCCTGACTCTTATTCTGGCCCTCCTCTCGAACATGGGGAGAACCATGTTGTTGAGCCACATCCATTAACTTCCTCGATTGTTGAGGCAGTTGCATGGAACCAGAAGATGCGGCAAAACTTGACCCTCCCATAATTCCATGTAGACCACCAGCCTGATACGCTAAGAGAGCTTCATTTCCTTCAGGTTTTCTAAGTAGCTGTTGTTGTAATGACTGCAAGAACAATACCCAAGAAAAAAAAAAAAAGAAAAACAATTAAACCTATGTCGTGTAGACATATTGTTTCATATAAAACCCAAAAGAAATTAATATCATGTGAAAGAGTTCAAGGAAAAAAAGAAAAGAAAAGAAAAGAAAAATATCTACCATTCATATAAATTAAAATCGAGATCAAGACATCATGATGTAAAACGGAAAATCATAAGATAATGCCATACTAAAATTACACCTGAATTCATTAACACGCCACCTTTGAAAAAGTCCAAACCAAAACTTAAAGATATAACATAGAAAAAGGGCCCACATAAAGCCAAATGGAAAAAGAGGATTCATGTAGGTGTCGCAATTCAATGGGATTAAGACTAGATTATGGTTAAGCTGCTCAATGTTCAATGTTACTATCAGTTACAATTTTCTTCTAATTTAAGATAATGTTGTTGTTTGACTCCTCAAATTGCTATGAATTGATAAACTGAAATTCACAATAAGCTAAGTAAGCAACTTCCCAACATTATAATGTGTTACCCAACTACATTAATTACACAATTCCATAAGACCCAGTTCAAAACACTCCCAGTTTCAAAACCCATCAACTGATTCAACCAAAACGACATAATTCAAATTAAACTAATCAACACATTCTTGACCAAAAAAACCCTAACCTGCCTCTGCTGCTGCTGCTGCTGCTGCTGATGCTGATGCTGATGCTGCTGCTGCTGTTGATGCTGCTGCTGTATTGAATCAAACCCTACGTGCGGCGTCGACACCGCGGATGAGGAAGACGACGGCGATGCCGATGATGTCGATGTCGCCCGTCCCGGCGGCCCCACCGCCGCCCTACCACCAGTCCCACCCCCAGACTGCATACAAAAAAATTTTCAAATACTAATTCAAAACCCAAAATTCGAATCAAATCAACAATCCCTCAAAGCCCCTTTTTGCCCTCCGATCCCAACGTTCCAAAAATCCCTCGCCCCCCACCCCCTCTCTCTCTATCTATATATGTATATAGTGTTTCTCTCTCTTGTTTCTCCTTCTACTTTCTCTCTCTAAAACCAAAAAGAAAGGGGTCATTTCGCGCGAAAATCTCGACCAATGAGAGATCGGTGACTGTGTACGTCGCCGGAAGAACCCGAAGTTGCCGGGAAGCGAACGATTCGAGTCTCGCTCTGGATTTTCACGCGATTTGCATTTTTTGAGTCAAACCCTAATGGGTGTGTATTTTCAGGATTTCTTTTTTTTTCTTTTTTTCCTTTTTGTTCCCTGTTTTCTTTTCACTCGGGTGTCATTATAACTTTATGGTAACTGTGGGGTAGGGTATTGTTAACCATGGTTAGAAATTGCACGAAAAAAGCCTTCAAGCATGATGGGGTTTGACCTTGAAATGTTTGATAATTACAAGAGAACCACTGAGAGATTGTTGGAATTTTCCCTTTTTTTTGGGCAAATTTTAGATGACATGTAACATGAAAGAAAAATACTATATTTTTATACAAAATCAACTACCATTACTTATACTGTATTTTTTAATATCCAGTCGCAATTTCCTTACACCCTATTTTGATATTTTAACATTTATGTTTACACATCATTTTAAAATATCAATTAAATTGAATATTTTGATAAACCAACCGTTAGATTATATATATATATATATATATATTTTTATGTTTGTCATGATGAAAAAAATCGGAGTGATCCAATGGTTAGTTTTTTTAAAAAATATTATTGTAAAGAACTATTATATTTTTTTATTAATTAAAAACAAAACAGTTTTTTATAATAATGTTTCTTAAAATCTAACTGTTGAATCACTATGATTTTTGGCATATATAACATGTATAATAAAGATATCGAATCCAACGATTGGATCGTCAAAATATTTACCATAAGTAATGTTTTGAAAATGTGGTGTAAACATATGTATCGAAATAAGGTATAAGGGAACATGACCCTTTAAACCATCTAACATGACACCATGATAAATGTCTACACTCGCTGAACTAAGTAGAATCTTTACTTCAATGTAAAAATGTCACATCATTGTATTAATAAATCAACTGAGAAAAAAAAATAGTCTATGTGATAATTCTGAAATAAAATCAAATCACTCTTTTATCACTATATATATGATTTTAGATAAATCAATTTACAGTTGATTCAAAAAAATTAAATAAAGAGTATATTTTTTATTTTTATAAAAGGTTTATATGATTTATAGGGAAAATTTTGCCAAACCGTGGTGAAATAAAACTACTCAAAATTATTTTGGATTAGTCAAGTTTTTATTTTTGCAAAAAAAACCTCCCAAAAGTTAATCCTAGCTAAAAGGTTCCTCTTGTATACAGATATATCTTTGTGGTTGTGTATTTAATTTGTTATTAAAGGGTATAAATATACAACTATGGATATATATTTATTAGTTCTTGTAAGGTTGGATTTTCCTTTGTATATGTATTTTCATATATATATATATATATATATATATGTGTGTGTGTGTGTGTGTACACACACATATATATATATATGGGGAGTTTATTATAAGGTGCACCTTATATAAAGTTATATAAGATGACTTTTATAGAATCAATTGTAAAAAAAAATTTAAAAAACTAACCGCTGAATTAGATGAACTACTTATGTATTTTCATTCTCATAAAATAAATAAATAAAATTCTATAGCATTTTAAAACTTTTTTTTATACTATTTATGAGATCCAAATAGATATTTAATATGAAAGAAAAAACAATGATGAATACCTATTTGCTAAACAAATGGCATCAAACACAATAACCTCTTCCTCAATTCCTGGTTCTTATTATTTCGAAAAATGCAAATCACTTGCAGTGCATCTCCTTCCACTCCTACCAAAGATCCATTAGTTGAGCTCTACAAATTTCTGCAAGCTTTCTTACTAGAGCACCAAATAGTGTAAAACTAAATTATTCAATATGATCCATTATTTACCAAAATTATTATTTAATTAGCTTTCTCTTTTTTCTTTTTACCTTTTTAGTAATTATTATAAGTGGATCCCAAATCCCATTTTGTTATTCCTTTTCCTTCTTTCCTTTTTAAATTTTTATTTCGTTTATTTATTTGTTTGTTTGCTTTTCCAAGTGATAGAAGAAACCAAATATTACATAAACCATCTTTTTTAATAGAACTAAGTTTCCAACAATTTGGCATCTATTGTCGATTATATGTTGGTTTAATAGCATATACCCCCACTTTCAGGAAAAATGTTTAGAATTCAAGTTCGTGAAAATACATCAATATCTATATGTTAATATTAGAGTGGGATTGGGATAAGGGTAGGTTTCTATCTTTCTTTCTTTTTTGCCATACTATATACTCCGTAGTATATATATTAGTAGAGTTAGTAGTACTTAGCTGTTAATGGGAAAGGGAACAACAAATAGGCCAACAACATCATCTAGTTGAAATGGCACCCAGAACCCCATCTTATATAGGGAAAGACATGAATCACTAAGTCAAAGCACATGTTTGGTAGGTATCAATCAATTGGCCATAAAAAATAAATAAAAAATAAAAAATTCCTTTTTTTTTTTTTTTTTTACATAATGATATCCTAACATTTGGTTAGACTAATTCCTATTTGGGGTCCATTAAATCATGAGACATTCTCGTGTCAAGATTTGGCATCGAGAGTCATAAGAATTTGATCAAATTTAGACATCAAAGTAAAGAGGGTAACATTATCAGCTATTTTTGAAGAAAAAAAAAGTACAAAATTTTAAATGGCGTATGTGAACAAATCATAACAAGTTTAGACTTGAATTTTTGGTATGAACTCATCCATGGTCTCTTACAAATTTGATGAAATAGTGTCAAATAGTATAGATTTGAAGAGAATTAAAGACATCTTAAAGTAATATCAATGTGCAAATTTCTTCATGATTGCATCAAGGAAGACATACACAATTTTGATGATTTTTTTCCTCAGTAATTAGATGAATGTTTTGTGTGAATCCCACCTTAGCTAGGAGTGCAGCATACCTGTCCTTCATAAATTCCATCACCCCTTCAAAGATTAAGGCATTTTGAATGTGGTGTTTGGGTGAAACTAATGTATGTGGAGTGCGTTATATTGTGTTCTGTTTGTTCAACTAAAAAAATTAGATGATTAAACTTCATCTTTTCACACTGATACCTTATTGGTTGGCCTATATCTCTACTTTCATCTCTACTTTCAAGGGAGATATTTTGGATTTGAGCACGTAAAAGTGTATTCATACCCATTTATTAATATTAGAGGCTTAGGATTAATGTAAATTTCTATCATTTACAGAAAAAAAAAAAAATTCTTCTCACACTATTTGTATTTTTTAAAAATTATTCTTATCAAACAATATTTAAAGGAGTTCACGAATATGAGCTTTGGCTCGGTACTTCATGTCTCTCATTTTATGGAATGAAGTTCTGGATTTTATTTCTTATGAATAAGAATTGACCGATTTATTATTTTTCTTGTAACCTTACTAATTTATATCACACTTGCATTGTTGTGTCCTATGGCCTCTCAAACCAAAAAAACCATCTCACACCCATATTAATTTTAGTGTACTAATTCTAACATGAAACTTATCTCCTGAAATTGAGGATACATGTCATTTGATCAATTAAAATTTGGCGAAAATTTTCTTGAAATAGGTAGGTGGTAACACTTCATCAATGATTTAGGGTGTACCGGAAGCTTGGGTTTATAATCTTCTTTGCAGTAATCAAACTAATAACTAAACAATTTATTAGAAAAAGAAAATTATAAAGTTGTTTTGTAAAACCTTGAAGCATTAGACTTATTTGAGCTTTATTTAAATATTTCATGTATCATTGTGTTATTATTAATTCATAGATGTTACATTATTCATACTGAGCGATTTGAGGCTCACCCTTGCTTTTTACGCAGTAGATTGTAGGTTGACTTGGGGTTGCATGCTTGGCTTGGCACGATCCTCTGTTCGAGGGTTGTTAGATAGCTTCATGGTAGTTCATGCATCAGTATTTGCATGTTTATGGGATATGTATTATATATTTATTGAATATTGGGATTTGATATTGTTTGTTGCACAACCTACTTGCCAAGGATGTTGGCATTATTATTTGATTTCCTATATGTATTTATAAATGACGATTGGGATATAATGTATGGACATGGCATTTCATTTTGTTATATATATTTCTTACTTCTCGTGGGGAAATATGAATGACCAAGACATAATGTACCTCAATCTGGACACGTGTCGACCTATCCGGAAGAGTCAGTACGGATGTTAGGTTGGGGTGTTACGAAGGGGATGGGGTTTTTCCGGCACTGCTCGACTCAGGTTCAGATCCACTCAATTGAAGATGAGGGGAAGATCTTTATGAGTAAAAAACGTAGTGCATATCGATATGATGACCGTAAATCTAAAAACACAGCATTCATTTAATATCCAAGGAAGTAGAGTGAAGAACGGGAACTAAAAGTCGATTCGTGAGAGATCTGAAAGCATATATGAAAACACAACATTCATCATGGATCAATGAGAGATCACCATCGATTTGTGATCACCCGATGAGATCTTTTCTGTCTTCGCATCGCTCCACGATAATAGATCACACACAAATCGCTAGGAGGCACTACCATTGTAAGTTGTACATAGACCTCCTCTTTCACTGTTCTCTCATTTGTCAACGCAGATCGTCGGAGACAATCAGATTTTGAGACACAAGTCACACACAAACCATTCTTAATCGTCGTAGATTGATATTTTCTACATCGCGTTGCAAAGAAATTGTAGATCGACTCCACTAATCACCATGCAAAATCAGATGCGATCTTTGCCATGGCTCTAATCTGCTATAATCTTCGTCAGAGCTTCGGCTAATTGAGCTCTTTCATTGCAAATGGCTGCCTTAACAAAGCCCGTGAAGGAATAAGGAATAGAATTTGATAGTTTTGAGTAACGAAATTGACGGATTTTGGATCCTTTGATTATTTACATTGTATGTTCATAATATGTGGATGACCTACCCGAATAAATTGATGAAGATTCAATGTTTTACAAATTCCACATGTGTAATTAATGCCACCTGTTTCTTTTGCATAGATATTGGAGTTATCTTTTGCACTACATTATATGCAAAACTCACTGGATGCTACAAACTTTTCAGCTTGATTTATTGATCCTTGAGAATCAGTTTCATTTCTTTGTTCTTAAAAATAACTATTTTTGCGGTTTCAAAATTTGAAGAGATTGTTTATAAAACAGATTATGGTTTCAAAATTTGTAGAAATTTGCAAAGATTATTATTGTATAGTGGTTGGGGATGCGGTGAAATAAAAAAATGCAGTGAAATTAATAAAAATGCAGTTAAATACCCCAAAAAATTGCAGTGAAATTGATTAAAAAAATACAGTGAAATTCGGCATTCGGCGTAGTGAAATCTTGTTCCAGCATAGTAAAAAATGCAATGAGAAAGGTAAATATAGTATTTTAAAAAAATAATTTTAATTTATAGGACAACATGCATTAAAAAAAAATGCTAAAAGAGAACGTTAATAGATAAAAATCCTAAATGAAGACTTTATGCAGTAGAGGTCTTTAGAGCATCTCCAATGCAAATGCCAAAGCCAAATTTGGCACCCCAAATGGCACTTGCCAAAGCCAAATTTCAAATTTGGCACTAAGGTGCTCCAATGCACAAATGCCAAATTTTGGCACTTCCCATCTATTTGACATATTTACCCCTATGCTCCAACTAACTTCCAACTACTTTTCAAAAGTTATTTACAATAACATATTAAAACTTATTTTAATCCTCGTAATGAAAAAAATTCATATTTTAAAATAATTAATTATTTTCGTATCTTAATATTAATAATTTAATATTTTAAAATTTTATTTTCGCAATAAAATTATCTAAAATACTACTATTCTAATTATAATTTATCATTGATTAATTTTAATTGAAGGAATTTAATTACACAGTAAATTTATATTAGTGTCATTTTGCAATTAAAATTTTGAATTTAAATTAGTTGAGCCACTCACAGTAAAAATTTTGAAAAACTGACCGTTGGATTTGGTACTCCTATAATGTATGTCATGTCTACCAAAAATCACAGTAATCCAACGGCTATTTTTTGAAAAATAAAACTTTGATAAACTGTGACTTTTTTGTTCTTACAAATGTTATCATTTTTTAGTAGACAGTTTCTCATAATCCAACCGTAGGATCACCGAGATTTTTGGCATGCATGACATACATTATAGGAGTATCTAATCTAACGGTCAGTTTTCCTTAATTTTCACTGCAAGTGGATCTACAAGAGAGCAACTGATGCAAGATGAGCAACGACATTCCCATCTACCAGTCTCCCATCTACCAGTCTCCTCCCATCTACCATTCTCCTATCAAACTCTATAAATATCACCCTTCAACTTCTCATCACTCACACCATCTCTATCTCTCCACATATCTACTTCTCTATCCTCAATTCCTATCACACCACTTTTTACAACACAATGAGCAAAGACATTTTTGATGAAGTCTTACAAGACGAGTTTGGGCAATCTGATTCTGATGATGAACAGAGGAGAAGAACCTTTGTGCGTATCTGTACAGAATATCAAAATTTCAACAATGAAGAAAGTACTCGTGGTGGTTCTTCAAGTGGTCGACGTCGAATCAATCGTGATAGAGCATCGGGCAACTGACAACTATTCAATGATTATTTTTCCGAAAATCCTGTCTATCCAGACAACTTATTTAGATGACGTTTTCGCATGCAGCGAACATTATTTCTTAGGATTTTGAATGATATTCAAAATTATGACAATTATTTTGTGTAGAGAATGGATGCTCTTGGCATTCCTGGCTGTAGCGGTTTGCAGAAGATGGCGGCGGCTTTACGGATGCTCGCATATGGAGTTGGTGCCGATGCCATAGACGAATACATAAGAATGGGCGAGACCACTATAACAGAGTCATTACAAAGATTTTGTTATGCGATTATTGCAGTGTATGGCTCACATTATTTGAGATATCCAAATGAAGCTGACATTGTAAGACTCTTGCGTAAGGGGGAGGAACGTGGATTTCCTGGAATGTTGGGAAGTTTAGATTGCATGCACTGGGTGTGGAAGAATTGTCCAACTGCGTGGCATGGAGACTACACCGGCCATATACATAAGCCATCCATTGTGCTCGAGGCAGTGGCCTCCCACGACTTATGGATATGGCACGCATTTTTCGGTATGCCTGGTTCTCACAACGACATTAACGTTCTTGACCATTCTCCTTTATTTTCAGGTATTACAGAAGGACGTACACCACCTGCCAATTTTACCATTAATAACCACCAGTACAACATGAGATATTATCTTGCTGATGGCATTTATCCTAAGTGGGCAACCATTGTCCAATCAATTTCTCATGCTCATGAAGAAAATAAAAGGGAATTTAATGGAATGCAAGAAGCATATAGAAAAGACGTGGAAAGAGCATTTGGTGATCTTCAAGCTCGTTTTGCAATAGTTCGTGGACCGGCACGATCTTGGTCTCATGATGATCTTCATAACATTATGATGACCTGTATTATATTGCACAATATGATAATAGAATATGAGCGAGATGAGTCCCTTGATTATGAATATGACATACCAGCACATACTGTAGAATCATCATCTGAAATCTTACGGGAAATGACACCACAGTTCAACGAATTTATGGCTCGCCATCATATACTTCGGTCTTCTAGGATGCATCATATGCTTAGAAATGATTTGATTGAACACGTATGGGCTCGTCGTGGTAGGGGGTCATACAATTAAAGCTTTTGTTGTTTGGAATGTACGCACTATGTTATTGTATGAATTTTAAGTTTATGAATGCATATTTAAAGTTATATTTCATTTAAACAATTAAAAAAAATGATAAATGTTATAAATTATAAATATATAAGTAAATCCAAAATAAATCCATAACATTAAAAATAATTAAAGATGCATCCACCCATTACATTATATAAGCATTTGTAATAAAATTCATAATAACTCATTTTTTATAACAGGACTGTTCATTACGAGCTAGCTGTCTTGCAAACACTTCATCTTTAAGCATTGACCAGTAAAGCCTCGTATTAGTATCCATACCATCCAAATTCATTATCATAATTTCTCTCTCCTCCCTTCTTTTTACTGTCTCACTCATTTCCTTCTCGATTATATTCTTTTCCTTATTATTTATATTCGCATCCTCAAGAGCCTTAATTCTCCGTTCTTGCATTTCGATCTTCCCAGCATCAAGTGATAATGATTGTTTGTTAAAGTCATCCATTAAGTTACAAAAACGATTTCCCTCAATGCCAGTTAATTTGGACTTCCCTTTTCTCACTTTCTCAGCTTTTCGTCCGCTTGGGCTTTTTCTAGGTGAGGAAACGCTTATCTCAGCATCATGATCAGAATCAAGAGAAATAGTTGTGCCAAGAATTGGAGAATTAAGTGGGGATGGAATGTTCGAGTCAGTGTCTGTTTGAGTGAGAGGAGTACTGCTCGCAGTGCTCACATCTACCCACTTAATGGTATTTTCCAAAATTTTCCAACAATGGTCAACAATAAATAGTTTCTTCTCGATACTTGCATACAATTCTTTTGCTCTATTGTACTGCAAAATAAAAATAAATTATTAAAAATAAACAAACAAACAAGCAATTAAAAAATTAATAAAAAAAATAGCACATTAAAAATACATACCATATCGGGTATGTTCTCCCCACTTTTGTATGCATTTTGTATTTGTGTTAAGTGCCCGTGAAATTTGGAGCATGAATGTTTTATGTCAAGCCAACGTGAAGCACAAGATACTTGGGACCGCACCCCATTGTTTTCGATGAGGTCGCAATAAGTAGAAAAAATACGCCCCCAAAAATCCGCAGACGGTTGGTTGGTGCCTACAATAGGGACTTGAGATACACTTAAGTATGCTTTACATAATGCAATATCTTCAACTTTCGTCCAATTTTTGCCCCGGCGTGTATGTGAAGGTTCACCCATGCTGCTTCCCGTTCTTCAAACTGAATGTGTATCTTGTTTAGAAGAGTTGAAGAGTAGAAGAGTTGTTTAGAATGTGTTCTTCAATTGTATTTGGACGAGTTCGTCTTATATTGCATAGAAGAGTTGAAGTGATAAATTAGTTTTTCAGAAAGAATAAAAAATTGGTAATTGCTTTGTTGAAAGACTCAAGAAACACTGCAGTCAGTCAGAAGGATGAAATGCAGTTTGACTGCCATAAAGAAACAATGCAGTTTGACTGTCATGTAAAAAAAAAAAAAAAAAAAAAAAAAAATAAAAATTTTTTTTTTTTTTTTTTTTAAAAAAAAACCAAAAAAAAATAAAAAAAAATTTTAAAAAAATTTTAAAAAAAAAAAAAAAAAAAAACCCGAAATATCTCCCATAAAGCTGTCATTCTCCTCCCTCTCTGCATACACCCCCCTCATCTCAATCGAGATCAGCCCTCACATGGCAGCCCTCTCCCTCCCCGATTTGACACACCCTCCCCTGCAACCCTCTCTCTGTTGGTTCTGCAAACCCAAAGATTCCCTCACCATCTCCATCTCTCTCACTCGCACCTCACAAACCCTCCCCCTTCCATAGCCCACAAAGCTCTCCCTCTCTGCAACCCTCCCCCTTTCTCTGCAACCCTCTCTCTGCAATTGCAGAGATTCCCTCACATGGCGCCTCTCTCACTCACCCTCACATCGCTGCAACCGCTTCCAATCGTCATCTCACTTCAATCTTACAAATGGCAGCGAATCTCTGCAACCTCTTTCGCATCAAGGGTTTGATCATACCGGATTGAAGAGGACGCGTGTCAAGGATCACGGGGTCTATGGGGAGTTAGGGTTTGTTTGTTTCTCGGGAAAGTCACGCACCAATTTTCTCGGAAAATCCAAAACCCGTGAGTTCATATTTACCCTCTGTTTTGCTTGATTTTGTTGTGTGAATGATTTGAACTTCATCTTGTGGATACCTGTTTCATGTTTCTGTGTTGATTAAATTAATTGATTTATTTTGATTTTTTCTTGAATTTTCTTGGCTGCCAAACACTTTTGCAACGGGGGTAATTTTTCATTTTGGAAGTTGGGGTAGTTGGATTGGTGGGAAGTCTGATGTGGCAAGAATAGCAGCTGCCATTCTCAAAGCCAAATTTGGCAGCTTGGGCTGCCAAAGCCAAATTTGGCATTTGCAATGGCAGCTGCGTTGGAGCATGTATTTTGGGTCCAAACTGCCATATTTGGCTTTGGCAGGTCATTTGGCAGCTCCATTGGAGATGCTCTTAAAATAGGAGTTTTGTCTAAATCCTACTTGAAACGGACCGACTCAATTGGCGCCAACAGGCCAACGGTAAGATTACTCAGAGCACCACCTCGTGAACTGGGTACTTTCCAGCTCTGGGTTTTGTTCGCTATAAAGACAGGGCGTAAAAAGCTTCGTACCAAAATGATTGATCAACAAGGGTTAGAAGGCTTGTGCACTGTACTCTCCTAAGGTTTTTTGTTCGCTATAAAGACGGGGCGTAGAAAGCTTCATACCAAAACGATTGATCAATAAAGGTTAGATGGCTTGTACACTGTTCTCTCCTAGGGCATTTTGTTCGCTATAAAGACGGGGCGTAGAAAGCTTCTTACCAAAACAATTGATCAACAAGGGTTAGACGGCTAGTGCACTGTTCTCTCCAGGGTTTCCGGTTTACTATTGTTTATTCAATTTCGTAAGTTTCTCCATTTGCATCTGAAATTTTAATTACTTATATACATGTATTTTGTTTCTTTCTTGATTGATTTATATTGATTTTTTTAAAGATATGTAGTTCGCTTACTTTCACAATATCAATTGGTTTTTATTTTAGGAAAATTTAGTTTAAAGGGAAGATTATATATATGCGTCTAATGATGAGAGAATAATATTTGCTACTCTTGATGGGTTTTTTTTTTTCCTTCTAAATCCATATGATGATTCCTATCCACTAAGATCTCTGAGGACTCTACTTTGTGTGTGTGTGTGTGTGTGTGTGAATTTCCCTTGATTT
The DNA here is from genome assembly GCA_017140935.1 of Hamamelis virginiana. Taxonomy (NCBI): domain Eukaryota; kingdom Viridiplantae; phylum Streptophyta; class Magnoliopsida; order Saxifragales; family Hamamelidaceae; genus Hamamelis; species Hamamelis virginiana. The sequence continues at coordinate 293,379 of JAESVK010000524.1, read as the reverse complement.
TCTTTATGTTTCTGTATCAAATGCTTGAATATATTTGGAATTTTTTTCTTATTTTTTTGACTTGGTTTGGCTCTTGTTCTTTTCTATTCTCGAATGTCTAAGGAATATTTCCAAAAGTTTTAAGCGTCTCCTTCTTTTGTTTTGATTTTGATTTTGATTTTGATTCATGTTTTTATATTTGAGGGTTGAATATGTGTTCGAAAAGTTCTCTCTAAATTTTATTCTTTATTATTATTATTTTTTGATTTTATCCATTTTCTTAGGTCACAGGCTTGAATCCCTTTTCATCCTTTGACTATTTTCACTCTTATCCTTTTTTCCCCCCTTCTGTTGGTTGTATCAGAAATATTTTCTTCAAAGCTCTTGAATAAGTTTTCTAGGGAAATTATTTCTAGAAAATGTTCCATTGGGAAGCAACAATTACTCCAAGTTTTGGGAAAAGTTATTTGTCTCGAGAAAGAAGTATCTCTACTTTGGGAAAAGTTTTATCCCTTATTATCTTCTTCCCTTTTTTGTTTTCTTTGATTTTTTTTCTTCATGTTTGCCTACCAAGGTCTGGAATATAATTAGAAGATATTCTCCATTTTTTTTCAACTTTTAATTTTGTTCATGTTTTATATTAAAGGGTTGGGTGTCTTTTGAAAACTTTCTCTACATGTTTGTTCTTCATTCCTTTTTTGTTTGATTTTTTTCATTCTTATATATCAAAGGCTGAACATTTTCAAAGGAAAAAGAATTTACATGATGTTTATTGAAAATGTTCCATTGGCAAGCAAGGAAGCAATGATTACTCCAAGTTTTAGGGAAAGTTATTTGTCTCGAGAAAGAAGTACCTATGTGATGGCCCTATATCACAGAGAAAGAAGTATTTCTGTTTTGCGAAAAAAAAAAATTTCCCTATTATCTTCTTCCCTTTTTGTGTTCTTCGATTTTTTTCTTCATGTTTTCCTACCAAGGTCTGGAATATAATTTAAAGATTTTCATTACATGTCTATTATTTTGGTTGATATTTTTCTTTGTTTTATGTCAAAGTCTAAACATGTTTCCAAGGAAAAAGAATTTACATGATGATTCTCGGAAATGTTCCATTGGCAAGCAATAATTACTCCAATTTTTGGGAAAAGTTATCTGTATCGAGAAGAGGAAGTATCTATGTGATGGCTCTAGTATTACAAAGAAAAAAGTATCTCTGCTTTGGGAAAAGTTTTATCCCTATTATCTTGTTCCCCTTTTGTTTTCTTTGAAGTTTTTCTTCAAAGTCTGAACATGGTTCCAAGGAAAAAGAATTTACATGATGTTTTCCGGAAATGTTCCATTGGCAAGCAACAATTACTCCAATTTTTGGAAAAAGTTATCTGTCTCAAGAAGAAGAAGTATCTCAGTGATGGCTCTATTATTATAGGTTTCTCTGCTTTGGGAAAAGTTTTGTCCTTATTATCTTGTTCCCCTTTTATTTTCTTTGAATTTTTTCTTGATGTTTTCGTACCAAGGTCTGGAATATAATTGGAACATCTTCTCCATTTTTTTTTTTTTTTAAAATTAATTTTGTTCGTGCTTTATTTCAAAGGGTTGGATGTCTTTTGAAGATTTTCACTACATGTATGTTATTTATTCTTCTTTTGTTTGATTTTTTTCTTTGTTTTATGTCAAAGGCTAAATATGTTTCCAAGGAATAAGAATTTACATGATGTTTCCCAAAAATGTTCCATTGGCGAGCAACAAATTACTCCAAGTTTTGGGAAAAAAGTTACATATCTTGACAAAGAAATATCTTTGTGATGCCCCCATAAAATGTTTATGGGGAAACATGTGCTTCTGTGTTGGCTCTGAAAAATGTTTTGTGGGAAAACAGATTTACTTAAGTGTTCCTGTAAGTATTTTCTTCAGGAAAATTATTTGCATGATGGCTTATGAAAAGTTGAAAACAATTTACTGGAGAGTATTTCAAGGGAAAAGTATTTACTTGATGGCTTTTAGTTGTTTTGTTGGGAAAAGTATTAAAGTGATGCCTATTATTTATGATGCTCCTTAAATTTCTTTTTGGGAAAAGTATTTACGAGATGACTCCTGAAAATATTTTTTGATAGCGCCTAAAATATATATGTACATATATATATTTATATATTTAGGATAAGTGTTTATATAATGACTCACGAAAATATATTATCTGGAGAAATATTTTTACTTGGTGGCTCTATTTTTTTTTTTT
>JAESVK010000524.1:261210-285529 GCA_017140935.1 Hamamelis virginiana | reverse complement strand
AGGGGAAGGAAAGGGAGAGAAGAAAGAGAGAAAGAAAGGGGAGAGAAGAGAGAAAGAAAAGGAAAGAAAGAAAGAGAGAAGGAAAGAAGAGAAAAAGAAAAGAGAAAAGAAAATAAGAGAAAGTTTGGGAATTTGGGAAATTCAACTCCAAATCTTCTTCAAATTCGAAATTGGGTGAGGTTCCTATTCTTTTCTATCTTGATTTTAGCTTAATTGATGAGTTTATATCATGATTTGGTGAAATTGGGAGGTGTTTGTTTGCCTAGAAAATTCTAGGAAAATTTAGAACAAATTGAATTTCAAAATAGAGCATACTGTTTGGGTATTTTTGAATTGGTTAGAGGCCGAATTGATCTAAACCTTCTTCATGAAAGTTGTAGGTTTTTCAATTAGCTTTCTAACAAATCCGACCTTGACTTATTTGGAATTTTGTGTGAAGAGTTATGATTGTTTTACTCAAACTAGTTTTTCAGCAAAAGATATTTTCGTCCAAAATAGAAAAGCTACGGTAATTGCTTATTTTGACCATGAAAATGTTGAAATTAGGCCATGGTTGTGAAATATGAAATTGTAGATCTTCGAGTTTTCTTTTCAGAACACTGGTTGTTCATTAAATTTGGATAAATGAGCTAGAAGATACGGCCTAAACACTAAAAACTGTTTTTGGATGGAAATTATGAAAATGAAATATGGGGATTTCAAATCTTGAATTTTTATTTTATATGAAAATGAAAATCTGAAACTTTGGGACTATTTTTCCCATCAATTATATCAACTCAAGATCATGTGTATCAAATTTGGGAATTTTCCAATGAGTAGATTAATTTCTATAATTTTCTGAAGTTTAGAAATATTGAAACTTTGAAAATTTGTAGTATATTGTGTATATGTCCGAAAATTCTGAAATTTGAGTATATTGTAAAGCTTGAATTTATGGATTTTTAGAGACAAGAATCATGGAAAAAGACCTATGGATGAATGGAAATTTCTAGAGAGAGAAAGTTTCCTTGAAGCTTTAATAGTGACACAAAGTGTATTTTCATAGTTTATCGAAAAATTATGATTTTTACATATATGATGTAGATTGATTTTATATGAATTTAGAACTTTGAATCACTTCAATTGGATGTGAATTGTGAGAGAAATTGAGAACCGAAGTTGCCGAAAAATCGGAAATTTTATTAACGAGCCTACTTGGGCATCATTTTTAAATATGTTCGGATGGGAGGTGTTATACACCACCATGATATTTTGAAAGCTTATATCACACAGATTCTATAACATCTTGAATCATCCAAATCGGATGAGTAACGAAGGAGTTATAAGTGTGCAAAGTTGGCCAAAAAGAATGGATTATTGTATAGAAAATACATGTGGATAGAAAATTAACTATCTTCCAAATTGTGAGTCTTTGGAAAATAGTTAATTTTCATGAATAATTGATTTTTATAAAATCATGATGATTAGTGAAAGACCTTGGAAATACAAGTTATGGAAATTATATTGGCATATATATAAACTGTTAATATATGCATGTGATATTTGTAAAGTTTATAACATGCTGTTATTATTATGAATAAAATGATGAAGCATGTTAATTGTTATGTATAAAATACATACATATGATGATTGCCATAATTATTGCACATAAAATTGGCATATGGCATGTGGTGATGATGTTATGAGAAAGTGACTGGGCTTAACAGTAAATTCCATACATCTTATAGTAACAATGTGTTTTGAGAAAATAAAACCGTGCACTTGTCATGTGGATATGCGTATATGGGCGCGCATGTTACGCGTGCAAGCAAAGCGGACAATATTGTTACTTGGAGAAGTACGGGGTGTTACAGTGGCACAGTTACATGTGGTGGCTCAAGTTGAGTGAGCAGAATGATTTATTTGTATATCACTGATATAAATGTTGAGCTGATATACTATGAAATGTATGCACAAATTGACATACATGAATTGTTGATATGAGATGTATGCCATATGTATTGCATAATTGCATCTGGCATGAGACACAGTTACATGTGAAATATATTGCATAGAAAATCATATGCATTTATGATTATTTTTGTAACTGTGGAGTTGAGATACCACCGATAGGACAAAAGATCCTAGGAAACAGTTAGTGCACTAATATATCACCCTTGCTAAAAATAGTACGTAAATCCTCTTGTCAATGAGTGACAATCGCGGTAGGTCCTAAAAAGGTGGGGATTGGGTGATATACATCCTAAAAAGGAGGGGATGCTGTTGTGGTTAAGATGGTTGAGTACCTTAAAAATGAGGTAGCCATCTGTTATGTGTTGATGTTTTGCAGGAAAAGCAGAACAGAGAAAATGACAGGTATGACTGCATGAGCATTGCATCATATATCTGTCATATGCATAAAGCATGCATGTACTGTAAAATTATTTATTGTAAAAAAAAGTGATGGATATATTCTGTAATATATATAAATGAATTACAGATATGATGATTTATTTATGTGATATTTGGTTGATGATAAAATTTGTTGACAGATATGAGAATATGGAAAGATGTGAATATTTCTGAATGTATTGAGATAAGAAGATATTGTATTCTTGTAATATGAATAACAATAATAAAAATGACTCGCCATGGACTAGGCAATTTGCTGAACCATGTAAATCCTGGTGTTTGTTTATTTTTCTGCTATGTGTTTTCTTTAAGAGGATGACACGTTATCAGCATGAGACTCTATCCAACTCAGTAAACTAAATGGATGTTTTTGGAATTTGGGTACATTACGGGACTGTACTCAGGATACAAACTAGTACTCAGCGCTATCTTTAATTGTTGAGATGTAAAAAAAAAAAAAAATATTTAAAGACTTCCGCACGCGTATTTTGAAAAACTGTGTTAATTTTAAAAAGAAATTACTCAAAAGATAAGCGCTTGGTGTTTTATGTCACTGTGGCATTTCCGCATAGGGGTAACCCTGTGTGGGGTGTTACACCTACGTCCACGCCTTAAGCACTCAGCTCAAGGATTCCTCAATCCACTAAGGATCACTCCTTCAAGGTGGAGAAACCTTTACACAGCCTTCTTTCACGGGTGGAAGACTCTTACCAATGCTCACCAAGAGCCAATACTCACCAAGAGCACTCAACCAATGTTCACTAAGAACCAATGCTCACTAAGAGCCAATGCTCACCAAGAGCAATCAACCAATCTCACTTCTAGGTGGAGCTAGATTAAACCAAGAGTACTAAGCTCTTCTCACAAGAATTACAACAATATTTGTGTACAACAATGAAGAATTCCTTTAGAGTAGATGAAGTACAAATTAAAAGCTCACACTAATATATCTTAAAGATAAGAACTAAATTTGGCTCAAGAAAAAATGATTCTATTTGAGTGAATCACACAAGAATGATGTAAAACAAGTTGAAATATGTTTGTACATGTTCAGCTACTTGTTTAAGACTCATACTTTGAGTATTTATAAGCCCTAAGAAGAATATGGCCGTTATTAGTAAAAATATAGCCGTTTGGAATTGTCAAAACTAGCCGTTATAAGTTGCAGGGCACTCTTAGTAGACTGGGCCAAAAGAGTTAGTCGAATAGGTAGTTTAAAATACTCTTTTAAAACAATTTGGAGTCAATTAGTCGACTAAACTAAAGGGTTAGTCGACTAGCATAGAGAAAATCATAGACATTTGAAATCTGGGCACGATTAGTCGACTAGTCAAGGAGGGTTAGTCGACTACTAAAGGTTTTTCAGAAAACATGCTTACTGCCACTACTTTAGTCGACTGGGCTTAGAGGCTTAGTCGACTAGGAAGGGTAGAAAAACAATTTTTCATGAAAACTAACTAGTCTTTTGAGTTCAAAATAGTCCACTATGATTTTCGCTTAGTTTTGACCAAAAATATATTTTCCAAATAGGTTCAAACTAAGGTTTTTAGAGTCAAGGTCTATTGAGCCAATAAAGTTCAACCTATTTGAGAGATTTATACAATTAAGTCCTAAGCACTCACACACAAGAAAAGAACATCTTTACAATTGAATCTTCAAATCTTGTACTTGGCTTCATCTTTGAACTTTCATTAGGAGAAGCTTGCTTCATTGACCCTAGTGAATATCCAATATATTCACATGAGATTTGCTTTAGCGCTTGAGCTTCATGATTGTTGAATTTTCTCATTAATGATTTGAATCATGTTCTTATATATGTATATACTGTAATTTGAGGTATAAGAATCTCAGGATAAGTTTGTTATCGTTAACTCATTCAACAATATATCCACTAGATAATGTCAACATATTCAACAAAAAAAGTTTAGCACAATATACATTATCCATAGTACAATGTTTGTTATTATCAAAATCATTTCAACAAATATGGATGAACTATTTTACCAATTTGGATTGAAGCCATAAAGCTAACAGAAATAAAGGGTAAAAATTCTCTTATTCCATTTCCAAAGGTTCCAGCACGTTACTAAGAACCCAACATTCCATGGTGTATCATCTATTACTTTCATCTCTTCATTCTTTAGATTACTTCCCATCCAATCCTGAGGATTATCTTCAAAGAATTGTTGATCTGTACCATTGCCCATTAATAGATCCTCCAACAACTCTCTTCCTTTTGAGCAATCCCTTAAATTATGAACAGTGGTCTCCCTTGCTTTATGGCTCCATTTTTGTTGTTGATAATTGGTTGAAAGCTTTTGGAGACCACCGCTTTTGACTCAGCATATCTCAATTGTCTTAGTCTAGTTAGGCACTATGGAAGTCTTAGATGATGATGTTATCATTCTCCTTGGTTTTATTTTGCCAAAGTATCCATTGGCAAAATAAAACCAAGGACAATGATAGCATCATCATCTAAGACTTCCACAGTGCTTAACTATATATATATATATATATATATATATATATATATATATATATATATTTGTTGTTGTTTCTAGTCTCTGTTTATAGCATGTTTAGGCCATATGATTATGATTTGAAATAGGCTATGTTCCATAGGATGTTCCATCCGAAAAATCCTCTACATGTGGCTGGAAGTTTTAGTGTACTTTTGGATCATACATGGAATAGTCCTACAAAAGAATGTTGAACTTGATGGGTCCTAAAAATGTTTTTCTGGAAAACATATTTACTTGATGGGTATGAAAATATTTTGGCGAAAAGTATTTACATGACGGTTCTTGAAAATATATTTTATGGAAGGGAACATATTGACTTGTTGGTTCCATTTTCTTCGTCAATACTTACTTTAAAGCTTTGGGAAAAGTTATCTTGCTCTAGAAAGAAATGATTCTTTATACTCTTCCTTTGTCATGATCTTCGATTTGTAGTCAAAGTTGATGTTGCACACAGATACGAAAGAAAAATCTATTTGTCAAGAGAGGAATTGTAGTGGATTCAAGCATCAATGATCAAAGTAAACGCTTGTGAACTAGTGGCGACTATAGAAAAACTGGTTATTCAAGCCCATCTCCTATAGTGTAACCAATGTGCACCATAGTTTGCTGGTCGCTGTGATCCCATATTTCGGGTTCTATTGGCATAAGGATACCATTCAAAGAATCCATTTAGGAAAATGAAGGATGCCAACCACCCTGCTGCTACTCCTGGCACCAATGGAACTCCATAAGCTATGACTTACCAGTGGCAGGAAGGGGAGGTACTTTGTTCTTTCTGCTCTGACAAATACAACTGCTACATGATAGCATGGTTCATGAAGCTGTTGCATGCATCCATTCCATTATCAAGGCATCAGCATCAGCATCCCCTCTCATCTGAATGAGCAGACATATTAGTATCATGAAATACCATTGGGTCATGTTATTGTAATTCATCAAAGACATGCATTTGTAGTGGCATTTGAGAGTACCTGGATAACTTTATAGGGGCTTAGATTTTGTTACATTTGATAGGAGAAGTGGCTTATGTGTTATAGTTTTGTTGAATTTGTGTGCTTTTCCACCTCATTTTGACCACGCTGGTTCTCGGATAATTCTCCGGGTAACCAAATACTCACAGAATTCTCGAAGTTCACCTTATGGTCTTCTCTCCACGTGTTGTGCTCCGAGTAATAGAGAGAAATCCATATCGTCAATGAATGTTCAAAAAAATATATTACTTGATGGCTTCTAAAAGGTTATTTACATGATGGCTTTTGAAAATGTTTTCCAGGATAACGTATTTACTCAATGGCTCATGACAATATTTTCAGGAAAAAATTGTTTACATGATGGCTTCTTAAAATATATTTACACCGAGGCAGATGTATTTTCTTAGTCAATAACTTGATATTTGCCTCAAAAAACCCTTTTAACTCAACATAATGGTAGTGTCATTATCTTAACAGTGAGACAATCAAATGTTTTTTGTGCCTCAATTTGTTTATGGACTGGATATGTATCCTAATTTTTTGAGAATTAGGCATTACTTCAGAGTTTTTGGGCAACGTATAACTTGTTGGAAAAATTTGAACTTGGAATTTGGATTATCTAGAATTTGATAATATTGTGTTAAATAACAAAACAATGAAATTAAAAGAATAAAACATAATGTATATTAATTCTGTAAAATATAGAATTATATACCTAAAAGATGAAGAAGGCTAACACAGAATATATATAATATTTGCACTTAAATAAATGACTTACAAGTCTTCCAGAAAATTGAAATAAACTCGCAGTAGAAATTGATTGATGCAGAAATTGATCAAGGCAAGTGTTGGACACTTTGTCCTTAAGACAGATTTCGCCCCTCCACTTGGTGCTTAGAGTTTGATGGACGTCTGCCTCCCAAGATACAATGATCACGTCTGACAGAGGAAGCACTACAATCTGCAGACTCGGCGAACCAGAAATGCTATCTCTCTCTTAATGACAGTATGCGGAAATGCAATCGAATGAATGAATGAAATGGCCTAAACCGTGTCCTATTTATAGACTCACTGGTGCCTTTTCGTGAAGTGCAGAAAGCACCAAACACAATCCTTTGCAGAAGAGGTGCAATCCGAACAAACATAACCCTCATTGCAAAGGTGCAACCCTTCACCAATTTCCGAAGAGACACAACTCTATGTAGGGACACAACTCTATGTAGGGACACCATGAATAGACGTGACCTTAAAGAACAGTCACGACTGTTCATGAATAGTCGTACAATTTTTATTCAAAATATAACACAACTTTCAAGAGCTTGCCAAGAGTACTTGAATCATGCATTAAGTGAATATATATATATATATATATATATATATATATAGAGAGAGAGAGAGAGAGAGAGAGAGAGAGAAAGAGAGAGAGAGAGAGATGTCCTTATGAGGGATACCTCATTTTAACTAAAATCAGCTAAGACTATTAAGCCATTGGATTGAAATCTTGAGATGAATCATGCATTAAGTGAATGGGAATCCAAGGGCTTGTGTACTTAACTGATTTTAGTTAAAATGAGGTATACCTGATAAGATAAGGACTATATATATATATATATGTGTGTGTGTGTGTGTGTGTGTGTGTGTGTGTGTGGGGTCAGGTGCACCTGATGCATCTTTCATCAAATGCTCTCTTGTAGAACTACTTGCAATGTAAATTTTAAAAAACTGACCGTTGGATTAGATACCCCTATAATGTATGTCATGCCTGCCAAAAATCACAGTAATCCAACGATTGGTTAATGAGAAAATTGACTGCTAAAAAATGATAACATTTTTAAGAACAAAAAGGTCACAGTTTTTCAAAGTTACATTTTTCAAAAACCAACTGTTGGATTACTGTGATTTTCGGCATACATGACATACATTATAGGAGTATCTAATCCAACGATCAGTTTTTCAAAAATTTTGCTGCAAGTGGCTCTACAAGAGGACACTAGATATTAGAATATATATATATATATATATATATATATATATATATATATATTAATTCGAAAAAAAATAGTGGTAATATGCTCTCGTCCCAATACTTTTTAGAAGTTTTTGGCAAGAAGTCCTAAATTTAGGAGATTTTAGTTTTTAAAATCCTGCTGACTTTCCTTTTATACCAAAGTCCTTTTGGCATTTGTTAGACAAAATTACCCTTTTAAATTAATAATCTTTCTCCTTGAAGATTTCTATTTCACTTTATTTATTTCATTCCGAAAATATTTCACTATGTCTCTACTTAACCTCCTCTCCTCCACCTCCTCCTCTCTCTCTCATTATTCTTATTTATTTCATTTCAACAATATTTCTCACGAATTTCTCTCCTTAATCTCATCTTTCTCTCTCCACAAATTAAATTTCATTTCACTGTTGATCATAATTTTAGTAAAATTTACATACAAAACCACTAATCCCATGCTTGTCATTTTATAGCCAATTTGGTCTAATCAATTACTCATGTCATAAATTGAAATCCCTCCAAGAAAGTGAATTAAGTAACCATGGTTAGTTCTCCTCTCTGGCCAAAGCATTTCTTTTTTCTTTTTCCTGATTAGTAGTAGGCAAAGGTTTTCAATACCAATTTTCTTGTCCACATCAACTGTTGGATTTGGCTTTGGCAGATAAGATTGCATCAAACTTGTATTTCTTTTTATTTTTTTAATTTAATTAAAAAACCATACTTTTCTTAAAACTTTGACCCGGGTTGCCAACTGGCAAGGCATATAAGCTAAGACATTGAAATGACCCATTCACCCCCAATCATGTAATGTACAAAATTTGACTTTTACTATATTGGCCCTTGAAAAATTTTCGTGACAAAACTGCTTATGACTTATGAGTCTTCTGATGTGTTAAAGAGTCTTGTGTCTCATCTATAATTTCTATTATAAATGGAAACAAATGTGAAATTAACAATCTTTTGGTATTTTCTAAATAGTATTTAAAATTTTTTATTTGCTCCTAATAATTGACATAAAGGACAAGCAACAAACCAAAGACCAACATCAATTTTCAATTTTAAGAATCAAAATTTACTTAGGCACCGTTTGGATTTATTATTTATGAGTACTTATTTGCTTTTTTAAAAATTTTATAAGAAGTTACATATTGCAAAATTTTAAAAAAGCAGATAAGTACTTATAAAAAACAAATCCAAACAGTACCTTACCTTTTTCTTTTAGCAGCATAGGTATCCTAAGTATTTTCCCACTAAAATTTAGACTCAAATTAATCCCTAGAGATGGTCAGATCACCCGTAAATTTCATTCTTCCAATAATTTTGTTGCTAGGTTCGTTCTCAAGACTTTTTAGTTTTTACTTAATCAGACATGGTCCTTAACCATCTAAATTACCCTACTGAATTGGATAAATGTCCTTTTTTTTTCATCCAATTTAATTCATCTGCTGTTTGGGAAGCATTGCCAAAGGTATGTCTTCTCGCCCTTCCATAGAAACTTTATTCTAAACCAAACAATACTCCTTAATTTTTTTTTAAGGTCTCGAATCTAGAGACCATCAATTAAAAGTTTTACCTCACCCATGGTTGACAGCAATCTGAATATCTTATAACTTTGAAAAATCTATAATGAAACTGAAACAGACCACACTGTTGAAAATCACAAAGAATATAATAATTTAACTAACAAAGTTTGGAAAAATATCTTCCAAGAAAGGTGTTCAAGAACCTAGATTTACCTAAACAAACAAATTCTATTTGACTTCCCTTTTTGTCCTCCCTTTTCATCATTTCTCATGCAACTGACGAACTTAGAACATTTATTTTGAAAAATTGGCCGTTGAATTTGATGCCCCACTTATACGTATCAAGAATACAAAAAATCACATTGATCCAACAGTTGGTTTTACAAAAAATAGACAAACAGTTTTTTATAATTTTTTTTTTTATTTTTTACAATATTTTTTATAATTGCGAAAACCGACCATTAGATGAATGTGATTTTTTGCATTCATAATAAGTATAAGTGAAACATCAAATCCAATAATCAGTTTCTCGAAATACCTATTCCAATTTGGTAAGATGCATGGAGAATGACAGAAATTGAGGACAAAAAGGAATAACAGAAGGGAGGACAAATAAAATTTTCCATACCCCAAAAGTGTTTTTGAAGAGCCCATAAAGGCATAAATCATTGTCCTACATAACTTTTTAAGCCGCTTAAGTTTCACCTGTATTTGCAAAGCAGTTAATGCATTCCCCATTTTTTAGTTAAAAACAATTGACAACTTGAAAAGTTGATGCATTAAGAAATAAATTGAGTTTTATACTAACAGATATGAGTTTTATTCTAACAGATATAACAAAAACACAGTTTTTCACTGCACTACATTAAAAAACACATCTACAATGGTTTTACATTTATTTTTTCTCCCGAGCTGTCATCATTTTATATCAAAGAACTTGCATCAGAAGCTTCAATCACAATAAGTGTAACACTAATTAAACACTAGCATAGGGTTTTATGATCATTTACCATAAGTCCTAAAATAGAGAAACAAGCAGAAAAGAATTGTTCTCACATGAATTTAACACAATAAGAAAGGAAGTGAAAGTTCATGTCCTCATAATTGAAATAGGATCCTATCAAGAGATGACAGAAAAATTGAAAAATCGCGAGAGACCCAAGTCCAAGGATCTCTTTCTTGATATTTTGATGAAGAAACAAACCTAGTCAGATTTGGACAAACATGGGACCTCTTCACGACAGTTGCAGTGGCTTATCCTTGCAAATGGTTTCTACCTTGGGCATTCTTTCAAAAAAACAGAAAGGATATGAAGTGAAAGATAAAACCCCCATACAGATTTTCAATTTATATGCTTTCAAGGAATAATAAACATGAAAACAAGTTTCATCCAAGTTTTCTTAATAGCCATCCATCACAAAAGAGTTCATCTTCTTTTGTCACTACGGTGCCTTCTATCACGATCACGATCACGACGACGATCATGATCATCATCACTTTCAGTGCTTCGCCTACTAGTTTCGCGTCCTTCCCTCCTGTGGCCATCACTATCCGACTTTCTATAGCTTGGCTCATCCCTCTTGTCCCGTCTGTCATTATCTGCATTTCCCTTTCTATAATCTCTATCATCCCTCCTGTCACCACGGTTATCATCATCTGCCCTTCTCTTTCTATAATCTATATCCTCCTTTTTGTCTGTGTGGTTATCACTAGCCGCATTTCTCTGATTATAATTTCGCTCATCTCTCTTATCTTTATCCCGTCTCTCCATATACTTTTCTCTATCCATTCTCTCCTCAAGATATTCGTGGCCTCTTCTGCTTCCGCTGTATTGACTTGCTTTACTTTCTCTATTTGTCTCATTCTCTCTGTATCTTCGACTTCTGTCACTCGGTCTACCTTCAGTCGAGTCTTTCCTTTCATGATCCTTATGTCTCAGGTCTTCTGAATTTCGCTTGTTCATTTTTTGTTTCTCACCACGGTCTTCTGGTTCATGGTCTCGACGTCTCTTTTCTCGCTGTGGACTAACTGGAGTGCCTCCATCAAATACCATTTCATACCTACCACAGATATTTCAGTGTGAGAGAGAGAGAGAGAGAGAGAGATTGATGGCAACAAACAATGTTATCAACCTGGAGTTATCATCTCCACCACGCTGAGTGTTATCATCTTTTAAGATGTATTTTGGAGGAGGTGGTTTGATGGCGGCTTCCCCAGTGCAATCCTTAGCAATGTGATCAAGGGCACCACATTTGAAGCAACCTCTTCCTACAGGCAAATAGAAATATATTTAATATAAACTGGTCTTTTTCAAGACTAAGAAAAGTTCCATTGATGAAAGAGGATATGAAGGAGTTGCATGCACAAGATAAAAACCATGAAGTGAGAATTATATGAAGGAGTTGCATGCACAAGATAAAAACCATGAAGTGAGAATTAACACCTTAGAAGAATAAGAGAATATAAACTTTTCTGATGTTATACAAGCATGGGCTGTCTACAGACCATATGACCATTGCTTTTGATAAACCAGAATACCAATGTATATGTTGATTTATTGAGTCAAAATTTTAAAATTTCAACCCCATTGAGAGCAATCCAACCCAGACAAATTTGATGTGAAAGTAGGGCAACCAATAGGTCCCCTGAGCTTGGGATTGGCTCATGAACAAGCTTGCAGGATCGTTCACCAATTAAACAAAGCAAGCTCAAGCTTAAGTGTCAGGCTCAACACCACTTGGCCCACTTAAGCTTAATAATCCAAGATGAATCAACACTACTTGGCCCACTTAAGCTTATGAAATAGTTGACATAGGTGTCATGCAGTTGTAATAAAAATAACCCCTTAAAAAACTTACCAAAGAAACACTAAAAAATGAAATAAAATAAATTTGAGATATAAGTTCTAATACAAACCCAATGAAATATGACAAAGAATTAATAAGTTTTTCGTATATGTTGTAATCACTAATATGCTAAAGGAAGTATTTAATAAGCCCAGACAAATACATACAAACCAAGCTTTAAAAGGCCACCTAAGGCTAGATCAAGATTGTGTTTGGCTCAAATTCAATTCAATTCAATTCAGCCAAGCCAAGCTTGAATAGTCTGGTACTCAGCTCGGCTTGGCTCCTTCACAGCCCTTGCATGGTAGTACTAATCTTTACCTTTGCCCGTCTGGTTGTGCCTGTACTGGGACCACAATTTTGAAACACTTTGACTGAAATCCACATGTATCCTTCGATCATCGATTAAAGCATTATCCATCTGCCATGAAAATTTTGAAAATTCAAGTTAAGAAAAAGTAGTCTTTCCACCACCAGACAGAAGTATTTAATGTAATATTTTACAACTAAGTTATGAAAGATCAGTTTCGCCACCAGTAAACGACAGCATTTACAAGGAATTTTCTATTGCCAAATGAGGAATTTAGATCTTAGTTAAAGGCAAAACTAAATGAATTACAGCTGCATAAACCTTATGCGAATTTGTTCAAAATTTTCAAACAACCATTTTCAAAACGGCCATTAGAGAATTGTTCATGCCTTTCAATACGCATGTTGCAAAGATCATTCCCAAACACTCACTAATCTACAGACGACAGAACCATTGTCTAGATTTTAGACATGGCAACAAAAGGAATTTTACTCCTAATAGTTGTCCCTTTTGGCCCATGCTCCCCACAAAACCCATAAGGCTCCCTTTAAAAGCCTGTCCGGGCCTAGTTGAGCACCATTTGACAGGTTTCTCTTTGACAGCCCAAAATTTTTTAAAGTTCCCAGGCCCATTCGATTTCCATGAAACATCCCCTCTCCTCTCTACAAACCACCCCTATCACACCATCTGTCCCTCCCTTTATGTTTATCCACATAATCACCTAACCACCCTTCCGCTGTCACATCTCCTTGCTTCTCCCAGCCTCTGTAAACCCACTAACCCCTTCCAGTTTCAAATTCAAATTCCTCCCATCAATTTCCCTGCTCCACCACACCATCTATTATACGTTCCCTGAGACCTACCACATACAACATTCTGGTCTCACCACATCCCCCTCCCTCAGCTAACGTGCAAAGCACATGTATTGCCCCCATCTATCATGCGCTCACAGTCCAATAACCACTGCCACCCATTTCCACCAATTATGTTTACTTTATGCGAACTCAACATCGACAAAAATTGTCTGCTACGGCACTGATATCATTTGCTTGGGGTCAATTCCTCTATCACTCTCACTTTGAAGCTAATAGATCAGTCACCTGCACAAATCATTGAACCCCTCCAATCCTCCTTACCTTCAATCAGAAGCCAAGAGTAATATGATTCCATCTTCATATCCACTTACAAACACTCCCCCACAGAAATTCCCTATCACCATAATCAAGGCCTAACACCACAAGTGAAGTAATTGTCCAAACACTCATAACCACTTCTCTTTCCTCACTAGTCCCCCCCGCGCTACAGTTGCAGACCATTTGTCCAAGATTAGCTAAGCTCCACCCCTACTTCTGGAACCTGATTGATGAGCCCTTTTAGCCTCCTGCTCACTTGGAAAACAAAGCAGGTACTAACCTTCTAGCAAAAATGTTACCTTCATTCCAAGAGTTACTTTCCACACATTATCAGCCCATACCCATTTCGTGATGCTCATTACTGAATCTACTTCTGGCAATAATGCTTATTCTCCAAGTTTTGTAGCCTATTTTAAATGATGTAATAACAGATTTTTGGGTAATGAATGAGAAATACAGAATTTCTGCAGCTATTGGAGCTCTTGAGGGTTGTGTGATGCAATCCTAACCCTAGGTGTGATGCCAATGGGACCCTGGGTGTGAGGCCTAAGGGTTCTAGGAGTGATTCCTATTTTCTGCATTGCTTTATTCTTTTTAACCCACCAATAATCCTTTGTTTCACACACTAAAATAGTTTAATCTGAACCCTGAAATGCTTGCTGTCCAGAATTTAGAGCAACTATTTTTTGCACTTCAAGAAACTCCCCTGCCCTAAACATTAACCTATTCCTACCCTAGACCATCTACAAAGCCTCTACCCTCAACCTTCGATATTTTCCCCTAAATGTCCTGCATCACTAAGCCCATCAGGTTATAAGATAAGCAAATAGAAAACAACATGCAGAATTAATATAAGAAAAGAAAAGGAAAAATCCAGTTCTTCAGCCTACCTTAAAATATGCTTGTTCGCATGCCTCTTGGGTCTCAAACTCTGTCACAAGTCATGACAAAATATAAATGATAATAAGCAGACTCCATCATCAAATATCGACTACAAACTGGAAGAAGCCAGAAGTATATCAATGAAAAAATATAAAGATAAACTAATAAATAAGGAAGGAAAATTGCAGAGGTAAACCTGGATAACATGACAAGTTCAGTTTTTGATTATTTAATTGAAAATATCTAAAATTTTGTAAAGAAACCCTTAGATCATTGTTGTCAGCATTGTCCAGTCTGAAGTGATGCATGTGTCCAGCAAGTTGTTGTTTGATTAGGTCCACATTTTGGTTTTTTCATTGGAATGAAACCTACCAGTACTAGAGCAATCTACTGTTTCATTTTGGATTAACTGTTATTAAAATAAATTAAAGATTACACTCACCAATGAAAGCATAGCATAAACTGTCTCCAGTCTTAAAATCACGGATTACTTCAGACCTGTAATAGTTTAATTGTAAGAAACGCATTTTCCACCTCTACACAACCCCCCCCCTCCAGCGCGTAACAATATACATAAATACATACATACATACATATAAGAAGGGAAAAATCCAGAATTTAAGAACTCACGATACTACAGTTCCAAATCGTGAGAAAATCGTATGCAAGTCTTCATCCTGCGATAAGTAGGGAACAACCACAAAAAGACAGGGCCTCAAGATAACAAACTACATTAACAAGGAAACATAGTAGAAATAATCATTTTTTTAATAAGGAAACATAGTAGAGACAACCATTTTTCTCTGAAGTACAAAATAGGAAGCATTGAAGTTTCCAAAATTATAGCGATAGTGTGAATCCATATCGCACAAGGAACAAGCACTCACTTCAGTAACTGGATTCAGTTTACAAACAAATAGCACGTTCTCAGGAGGCTTTATTTCAGCATCAGGAATGTCACCAATCTGTGATGCAGATACGACAAGAATAATGACTTATTTCATGAACACAGAAAATTACAGTCAGACACTAGCTACAGAACAATATATATGTATCAAATGCTTACACTCTCAAGTACAACTGCACTAGAATGTGCTTCTTTTGCACGGATAACCTCCTCAAGCTCTGCTGTACCTAATTGGTCATCCATGGGTACCCAGTCATCTTCAAGCCGCACATCATCATTAACCTAAGTACAATATAGAGAAACAAATTGTGACAACGAAGAGAAAACCCTTGTCAAGGATGGACCATTTTGTTTAAGAATGCAACAGTGATTACAGACATGACTTGAAACTCGACTAAGTTGACTCAATTTTCTATATGTATTACAAAATCTAGTCTTGGTCAGCATTCATTATCACTTGCCAATATGAAACTATTTGCCTGGAGGCCCCAGACTCTTCTTAAGTAATTACCGGTTTGTTATATTCTCTCTTTTTTTTCTTTTATTCTCAGCCTAACATATTTCTCCCTTTTTTGTTCTGTTTATTATTCACGTTATTGATGCATTCCTCCAATTAACTTATGCTATACATCAATCTCTCTATTGAATACTCGGTCAAGAATAAACTGGAAGGTATCATCAAATCATGATCAACTCAACATCACTTCCAGTTTAAGCAGTTTCAGGCTTTTGAATCCAGTTTGAACCACTTTCACGATCACCTATGTAACACAGACAGTTCAAAAGTGAAGTTGTGTCTGTGTCAGATACAACATTCCTCTAAAACACCTGGACATATGTTAGACACACCCCAGGGTCCAGAATTTTAAAGTAAATTTTTTAACACCATACACATACTTAACACAGGTTAAACACGCAAAGTATAGCATGACACATCTGTTCTGTTTCACAGAAGAAAAGAATGTGCTTTTAAAGAAAAAATTTACAAGAGGAGGGATATTAATAGCAGCAGCATATAATATATTATTTTATTTATCATATCTGTTGAGCCTCATATTTTAAGTTGTGCAATAGTTACCATAGAATTTTATATAAGGAATTTATTTGTTATATATAATATTACTATTATATATAAAAAAGTAAATTATACATGGTTGTGTCCTTGCCATGTCCATGTCTTACTTTTTTAGGATACACCATGGCGCACTTATGCGCTTCATAGATGACTGCTTTAAATACAGGATGAGAATGCATTCTTTTTTCTTTTTTTCTTTTTTTTCCTATGAAATCAAGAGATGGAAAGTGTTGTTCTAAATTATGCCTTATTCCATGAGATCTAGATTCCAATCAGATAAGCTAAAATATCGCACCGATGTCGGAGCATCTTGAAGCTTACCAAAAAAAAAGGCAATTTTGAAACTAATGAAAATGAAACCATTGTAAGTTTTTTTTTTTTTAATAGAATTTGATAATTGATATGAATTCACTTTTTCCTATATCAATCAAAATGAGTAATTATTTATTCACAGTTGATAATGACTTTTCAAGAAACTAAAAATATAAATAAATAAAATATCATATTAACAATTTTTTACAATAAGGACTATGAAAGTGGGATTCATTCATTTCTCTTTGGTCTCAAAACCCCTAATAAATGTTCAGCTCATCACAACTCAACTCAACAAAGCCTAAATCCCAACTACTTGGGGTCGGCTACATGAATCCTTTTTTGCCATTCAACTCTATCTAGAGCCAAATAAAATCAGAGGGCCTAATAAATAAATAAAATCTGCAATCAGTTGGTACCTCATCTTTTGGTTTTCCTTCTGGGGAAGCCTCAGGAATTAACTCAGATAGCTGGGGAGGATCATCAAAAGGATCATCCAGTATATAAGTGTGTTTGATTCTGTTGAAGTATCATAGCTTGGATTCATTAGTTACCCAATCAGAAAAGAAGATAAACTGAAATAATATAAGCCCAAAAAACATACCATAAATTAACAAAATAAAATATACAAAGTGAAATGAGAATGAACCTGATATTGCTATATGGTCTTCCCTTCTCATCCAAATATGCTTCATTTATCCTCTTTAGTGTTTCAAGCCCTTCTGCTAACTCGCCAAAAACCTGCAATAATGGATAGCTTCTCAAGAGTAATGTACAATTTCATCAAACAAAAAATATGGGGACTACAAATGAGAATAACAAAGTTTCACAACTACACAAGGAATTTCAAATCAAAGCTAAAATGGTCCAGGGAGTTCATTAGACGACACAGAGGGCAAAAAGGGTTCACTAATAACTGCAGACATCATTGTATGGAAGCAGAACAAATATGATAAATGCAATAATATGTCCTGACTGTTACAATGACAGATCACAGCAATGCCATCAGGTGTGTCAAGGGTCAAGGAAATCTACTCATCTGCACAGTTTGGTTGCGATCAGTCATTGTTTGATAGGGTTTGAAAACCATCTCTCACCAATGGCAAACATAAACTTTACAAGTTTTTTTTTTTGTTGCAATATCTGATTATCTAGAGGCTTTTTTATTGCTGTGATTGGTTTGATTTGGCTCTGAACTTGTTGCCCCAATCATCAATAGCAGTTTTGCAGCCTGCCATTGTGGTTTAGAGGAGTTGGAGCTCTATCTTCAATAACTAGAGTGCAAACCAGCTTGATTTGTGCAGTCTAGCCATAAACCAATCCTTGAGGAACTTTTTTGGGCATAAACAGTAGTAGTTTATGTATTTCTGTGTGTGAATTATGGTAAATAAACAGTAGCAGTTAATGTATTTCTGTTTGTGAATTATGGGAAAAGCCCTTTCTTTTTTCTCTTGTTGTTTAGCTGTGTTGTGTGTTTTGAATTACTGTGTACTGGAGCTTTAGCTAATGTCTGACAAAAATATGCCAGAAGTGAGTCAGAACATACAGAAGTGCAGAACAATATAAATGGGGAAATGGGTCATATCGGTACCCTAAATGAGAACCTTATTCTTGCATGGTCAGAATTGGCTATTTTATACTTCAAGAGAAAAGGGAAGATAAACCATTTGAATGGAAGAATCAAAGAACCGAATGTGAAGGATCGTTCGTATGAAAATTGAGATGCAAAACACACCATTATGTCCTGACTGTTACATTATATGAAACTAAAGATTAGTAGTGGCTACCTTTTTTCCTGACAACAAAAGGAGATCTGGGAGGTTGTGGCCCAAACGTATTAAAAATCTATAACTTAAAATGAAAGATCAATGAAACATAATTTGCTACTTTACATGCAGGAGGACTTTGAGTACCTAACAGAATTTCCAAGCACACTTAATTACTTATAAAATCAAGGAGTTGATTGAACAAGATACCATTTAGCTTATACAGGCCTAATCTAGGATGAGCTGGTCCGGATTGAAAAATCTTGAGGAAACATCAACTTCCCTCTCTCAGATAGGTGTATATTTTTATTTAGAGAAAAGAGCAAAGAGAGCATAAAAAGTGTCATTCTTCAACCTGATTCCCAGGATAGATTTGTCATTGTCTCCACTTCGCATAGGATGCAAGAAGGGGGAGCATAGGTAGTACAGGGGGTCAACCTAGAAATATGCCTACAGATGAGAAGAAAACAAATTTGAAAATTTTACATATATAGGATATATACATAAAGAGAAATTTTGCAAAGCACAAGAATAAAAAAAAATCCAAGAAAGTTGGAGTTCCTCCAACCCAAAACAGAGAAACCCAAAGAAAGAGCATCCAAAAAAAAAAACCAGAAACAAAAACAAAAACAATAACAAAACAAAAACCTTACTTAATGTGAATGCTATTAAAAAAATTTTCTATTTCACTCCTTCCACAAAAACACCAAAGGATACTTTAGGAGGCCACTTTCCAAATGGTCTAACAATTCTCATCCGTGATCATAAACCACCATCCCTAAAACAACTTCCCAAATTCTTCTGTTTCTTACCACAGCCCTACTACCACTCCCGTTTGAACTCCCTTGATAGTTAATAGACCATTGTAGCTTTTCAACTCCCTATTCATCTATCTTCTGACCGAACACCTCTTTTAGTATGACTCGGAGACCCCGTTGCCCTCCATATTTTCTCAATCGCTGAAAATAACACCATCACATCATCCTCAAAACCATTAAAGGACACCCCAAAAATTTACTAAAGCCTCTAATTCATTTCATATCTCAATCTGAGACATCTTTCTGACCACCAGTAGCTCCTTCATCTCCCACTTTGAAAGGGATTAAACAACCCTTCTCTCTTGTTCTATTTTTATAATTCTTCATCAATTATTCTTTGAATAAACCCTAAAGTTACCTATACTAACCACAAGCCCTAAATAATATTGATCAAATAGACCTATTAATGACCCTTTCATGCAAATAATTGACAATTTCCAAAACTAAAATAGCTTTTGGAAACTACTGAGCTTGTATAATTGACAATACTTATAAGGATCTTGACGACATTCAAACTGCGTTTGCATGACCTTGAACTGGAGCAAGGGAATTGAGCTTTATTGTTTGATAAAACAAATATAAGTAAGAAAATTATTAGCATGGATCAGGAGACTCACTGTGTGCTTCCCATTGAGATAGTCAAGATCATCACGCAATGTGAAATAAAACTGCAAACAAAAGTTATTTCATGAGCTCATAAATGGGATAAATGTGAAAAGCTATCCATTCACAAAGCATGCATCTGCAAATAAAATAAAGGGAAATTTGGGAAATTTATATCCTTTTGTAAGCAATGAAGCAATATCAACAGAATTAAGCAAACAAATTATTTGAAACCTGAGAAGCATTAAGATTTTCTCCAGCACTAGCCATGGCAATGGTACCCGTCTTAGAATGCTTTAAATCCAAATAGATCTCATCACCAAAAAAGCGAGCCTGATCACCATATAGAAATCTGAAAGGAGAACACGATCTGGAATGAGTGTGCGACAATATGTATGAACCATTTATCAAATATATATATACATATATAAGAACCAAAATTTCTCATCCTTGTTGACATCAACAGAACCAGATTCAAGAAAATGGTGAAAACATAAACAAATTTTGGATAAGGCCAGTGGTGGACCCATAAATTTAATCTCGGGGGGGTGACTTTTAGTTGATCCCTTAGTTGTTGGTGCTTTATCATAATTCTATAAATAAAAGAAATCAATTGACTACAATCTTTTATAAGTTTCTATTTTTTTTTTTTAATTACACTAACTAGATCAAAAGCCAATTTTGAATCAAGAAGAAGTAATAAAACATAAATATTAATTGATAATATTTCATTTCAATACTTCTACAATCACCCCTGACAATTCTTCATGTTTTACAAACGTTGCATGATAGCCTCATTATCAAAGCCATTGAATATAATATATAGGGAGGGAAAACAAAAGGAGGGGGGTAGACTTAAAGTTTAGGCGGAAAATTTAATATTAATATATAACTTGTACGAAATTTTAAATGAACTTCTTTTAGGAAGGGCAGCTGCTCCCCCTAACTTGTACATGGCCGCCTATGGATAAGGCTTTTGAATATGCTAAAGCAAACCACATATTATCTAAAACTAAGGAATTAGCAGATGAATTTAAGCAAAATGGGGGTGGGGGGGATTAACAATTATGAGCTATCATTGTAGGAACTAAAATTAGGCAGCTTCCAGCACAATTAGAACATGTTCTATAGGAAATATTAATTTAGATCAATAGTCATCATATGCAAAGCTTCATACTTATAAATAGAATCACCACCAGTTCCAGTTCCGGTAGGGTCACCGGACTGAGCTGTGAAATCCTTCTGAACAGTGTGAAACAGGCAGCCATTATAATATTTAATCCTGCATCAACAATAGTTGAAAAAAAAAATTAAAAAGTTACGATACTGAACAAACCAATACCTGAAGACAATACTGTATACAGAAATCTCATGTCTGAAAACAAACCTTCTCTACAAAAACATAATTCACTTTTAGTAACTCAAACCCAGACAGCCACTGTTAAATATCTAGTTCGCTCACTGATTCTTATTCTTGGATTGATTATAAGACATGAGTACAAAACTAGGTGAAAAACTTGACTACTATAAGAATAGCAAGCATCCTCATTTCCAAAAACTACCCTTTTCAAAGGATGAGAAAGAAGTTCATAGGTGCTCACGACAACTATATTGTATCCACAATTAATCTCGGGAAATAAAAGCACAAATTGATGATATGTAAGCACAGATAGACCATCAAACTTAACAGAATGAAACACAGAAGCTAGGAATCCTTGGAGAAAGAATTAAAATAAAGGGAATAGAGTTTGGGACCTAATTACTAACCATAATAGACTTTAGGACTCTAATTACTATCCATAAATCAACCATATAATACGGAGAGAAACAATAAGATTTCAGATATTTAACAACACCACACCTCAATATTTATATGTATATCTATAGGACTAATCCCAGGGTTCTAGCAACTACCCACCAATGCGAATGAGAATTTGACATGAGAACTATAGACGAAGAAAGCAAACATTTAGCAATTTGGCCAGTACACAATAAAGCCACAGGCTGATTAAGAGTTCATACTACAATTAGCGAGAGAATTATCTCAAATTCAACACAGACCCATCATTAAAAACCCAGGAATGCAGAGAATTATTCTTATGATTACCAACCAATTTCAACAAAAATTAACAATAAAAATAAAAATAAAAAACAATACAGTTATGCTCCATTTGGTTGCTGAGAAAATGGAGGAAGAAGAAAATAAATTCAATTTTTGAGTCTCACATTTTCCATTTACCTGGAAGCGAAGAAAACCAAAGAAAAAACACTCCGTCCTAAAACAACTATTTAACTAAAATACTAAACTTCGCTGAATATACAATTCAAAATTTGCTTTCATTTTGTTTTCCTCAATTTTCTAGGCAACCAAACAGCAGTAACTTACTTGCAGAGCTTTAAGAAGTTCTTGCAGGTTAAAGGACACCGATCTGTATGCAAATCTACCACTATGTCTCCCAAGCTCGTCACTATTAAAACTGACATTCTCTCAACTCAATTAAGGTATTAATTAGGGTTTTAGGGTTTTAACGAAGGCAAAAACAAAATGATTCATTCATGGTGAAGAAAGGGTGTGTTTTTCCACAAGGCAGAAAGGGAGGACGATGTTTTGTAGAAGTGAAGCAGAAGGGAGAGATCAAACGTTGTCGTTTCACATGTTTATAAGCTTTAAAATCAAAAAAAAAAAATCCGGCTTGCCGGATTCGAACCAGCGACCTAAGGATAACAGCATTTACGACTACAGTCCTCCGCTCTACCAACTGAGCTAAAGCCGGACATGCTTGTAATATGGCATTATATTTTATAAAATGTTTTTTTTAAATTTGAATAAAAGGATTTTTTTTTTTTTCCAATTTTGAATATCTTAAATTTATTCCTACTAAAATTTAGGCTCAAATTAATCATAGGATTAGACGATATCAACTACAAATCTCATCCACTAAATAGTCTAAGTACTAAGATTCGATTTTGAGACCTCTATTTCTTAAGGTACAGTCTTTAATTATCTGAACTATTCTAGTGGGTTGACACGTCCATCAATATTCACATAATTTTTTTTTTTTTAAAGGAGTTTTATTTTCATGAATTTCAAACTATTTCCAAAAAAAAAGTCATGTCTTGAAGGGTCTCCCTTCACTTCTCTCCATTTTTTTTCCCAACTAAAGTTTTCCATCTTCTAATCTATAGGAATAATTTCTAAATATGAACAATATTATCGCCCCTTACACATCAGTTAATGCTCAAAAAAATTATGTTGATAGTTGGCCTAGTAAGTCAAACTTTCTAATTTTTGAAGTATAGACACCAAGATGAACTTGTCTACTCCACAAAATTTCCTCTATCCACCTTTCAATCATAAAAATGTCTGCAATGACTAGCTCACTCTTATCCCTCTTAGTTTGAGCATTTTCATTTTCTCACCTATTGTTGCATGTACTTTATGACAAGAACATGTTATTATACTTATCGCATTAAGTTTGTCACAGTACGTAGTATAAATGCAATTAAAATTATATTTATCTTTTGAAAAAAATTAAAATTATGCTAAAATGAATTGACATACTCTTGTTGAAGTTGATGGAACATTTTCAAAAAAGGCAATCGGATAAGCAAAAATATCAAACTTTGATCGAAATAAATTTTATTCGTGAGATCCATGCAGGATTTGGTTTTTTAAATCCAACGGGAAGAACGTATGTCTTCATATTTGTACAATTTTTCTTGAAATAAAAGAGAGCTTTTTTTTTTTTTTTTTTTCTATACAAGTATCCTGGCCAACTTGCGCACACCAGACTAAATCTTGCACCCGAACAAGGCTTTTGGGCCTTGCTGTTCGTGGGCACGGATATTACCCATAAAGATTTCCTCTTTGTAACTTTTTTTGTTTTTTAACCAAAATAAATCAAAAATTATTCCGGTTAATTAAATTAAACAAGAACAATAATCCACTACTCTTAATTTTCCTTATTCTTTCCGAGTCAAGACGTGCGAAATCTCATATTAAGGTTAATTTTTCTTTCCTCATTTTTATATTTGAATTACAAACAAAACCATGCTATAAATTAGTTTTATTGGAATATTGATTTGATCTTGGGTATCATGCAACATATATGACACTTATAAGGTGAAAACTGGAATTGCAGCCTTGATCATGGTTCCTCTCAATAAGGCAAGTAAGCCCTACCTAGCTTGTAAGCAATGGTGAGAAGAAGAAAATCAATATATATATTAACATCTTTTAAGACATTAATTATAT
>JAESVK010000524.1:178717-211210 GCA_017140935.1 Hamamelis virginiana | reverse complement strand
GGATGGTGGTGTTTGTAAATCAAAAGAGGAAGAGGAGTTTGAGAAAAGCTATAAGTACTCGTTTTGTTTTTTCATAATAAGTTTTCGCCTCTTATTTATAATAACAAAAAATGGAAAATGGTAAAGTTTTTCTCTTTTTTTCTTTTTAATATTATAAATAAAATGCACAAACAGTATCGAATCAAGCAAGAAGAAACAATGTCGTAAATAAGTTGAATATCAAGTTACTTGGGCTGAGCCCAAAAAAATTCATTTACTTAGTATGTTTATGTTTTTAGATGATAACAAAAAAATAAGCAAAGGAATCTATTCTCCATTTCTCCATCAATGTGCTCATTTTAAGTTCAACCATATTTGGGAGGCCATTTGGTTACTATTCACATCTAAAAACCTATAGCACGTGGCAGGGAGCGCAGGCGTGTCAGGACTTCCTAAAGTCCAATTGAAGTTGCTAGAACACGACCCTCAGCACCTCTCCATTTCTCCATCAATGAACTCATTTTAAGTTCAACCCTCACCACTTCTTGGCCAAAATCAAAGTTTGAAAGCCTTAATGCCAAGTCAGTCACTATATAATCAAGATCAGGCGATTGTTTAAGGTGATGATAGGTCTTAAATGGGTTCTCGATTGGAATGTCCGAGACCTTGCCGATTAATTTAAAATGACAGTAGATGAATCAAACACAAACACAATTAAAACAAACTTGAACCATGCACAAAACTGGTAATAAGAAAAGAAACAAACTTTCCATGCTTGACTTGAGAAGTGCCATTGATGAATTCCGAACTGATATTGCTGGAATGTAAATGCTTACAACTCTAAAATTGAAACTGAATACTTGAATTGAAATTGACTAAAAACTCAAAAATTAAAGTAAACTAGAAACGTAAAACGATATTGATAATGAAAGATTGAAAACTAGAACACTAAGTCAAGAAGCATTGCGCTATGTTGGGGATATTGTCGTGTCCTTGAATATGTTGCCTTCATCTCCTTTTATAGGCCTTGCATTAATAACTATCTTGCTCCAAGTCCGATCATGGTCTTCTGCACCTTCTCCATTATCCCTGAATATTGCTTACATGGCCACGTCCTTTGTAGTGCTGATAATGGTGGCTACTTCACATTTGTTGCCATTTCCTTTAATTTAGCTACCTGCTATCATGTCTCCTTAATTTTAGCTAACTGTTGTTATACATGTATATAACCACTTATCATCATAGTTGCTCACTTCTCCCACCACGTGTAGACTTTTAGTTACAAGAGAACTCCTAATTATTTTCTAATAATGTCACCTGTAACTCCTATTTAGACTCAAACTTTCTGCTGCCACATGCATAGATATTGCAATTTAGCTAACACACAACTTCTTTAGCTCTTATCTCACTAAACTATCAATTCAGCCACATGTCATCTCTTAAATTAATTAGTAGCCCATTCTCAAATAACCATCCACTAACAAATGATTTAGCCACATCATCAATTTACTATAGGTAATTAATTAGCCATAGTCATTTTGCTAGAAAATATGTGGCTATCACCTATTGATTCCCAATTAATCACTAATTACCCGCAAATATTTCCCAAAAAATAGCCACATAAACATTTTATAAAAATGGCAATTTTTGGTGTAAACATTTTGCCTCCGTCTTCCTTCTTTCAAATTACTTTTGTAGAAAATAATTTGTAAAGATAGAAGAATATATACCTTTTGCCGTGTAAGTCTTGATCTTTTGCTATGGTTTTAATTAGTTGCCTGCTTGGAAGGTCTTCAACCGGTTATATCCAGCCATATCTAATTTCTGGCCTGTAGACTTTATGGTTTTTCTTGGATTTTTGCTTGTAGTGTTGAAGACTTTCTTGCAGCATGTCTCCCAATTTTTTTGTCAATGGCTTTAGAAATTTGAGATCGTTCCTCCAGGTCTAGTTGCAGACTTTGCCAAGATGGTCTTTGTGAATGTAGACTATTCCTCCATGTCTGATTGTATGTGAGTCTTACTTTATGAGTGCTAGAAAGGTCTTCTGAAATGGCTATGCATGGTGGAAAGGCCTTTTGAAATAGCTGTGATTTATCCAAAGGTGTGAAATAAAGTTGATGCATATTGTTGTGACAAAGAACTTGCTCCCGCAGTCTATAAAGTTCTCTCTTCATGGCCTACAAAGACCATTCTTCTCAACTTGTAAGGTCGTTCTTTTCGGACTATATATCCAAAAATATATTATAACCAAATCATCGGCCTAAAAGGCCGGAGATTATGTTTCTGCACTGAAAGATCTGAAATATTTACAATTTGAAAGGCCGTGCTTTACGGCTTTGAAGGTCTTCTTTTCCGATCTATAAGATCCGAAAATTTGTAAGGATTAATTTTACGACCTATAAAATTGTCATTTTGACCAGAAATTTGTAAGGATTAATTTTACGACCTATAAAAATTATTGATAATCTATTGGTTTAGTGGCATGCATCCCAATTTCTAGAAGAGAGATTTTGAATTCGAATAGATAAAAATGTGCTGATACCCATTTGTTAATTAAACATTATGGAAGTGAAGTTGGTATAGATTTCAATCGATTACAACAACAACAAAAAAAAATCACACACAAAAAAACCATACATGTGCTTAACTCTCACACCACATCTACATAGTTAGCTTCTTGCATGATTGGTGTGTTAATGAAGTGTATTTACTAAAAAAATATATATGTGTGTGTGAGATTGGTTTGTTGATGATGCATGTTTCTTAAAAAAAAAACAAAAAAAAAATGTATTGGTGATATATTGATATATTATGGAGTATCAATTTTCAATTATGTGAACCTAGCTATGTATAAAAAGGTTGATCACTCCTTCAAAAGCAATCGCATGATGGAATATTTAGCAATGTAATGATAGGGTGGGTGGGCTTTCATCAGTCAATCATCCATGCCCAAAAGTAGGATGGCTCCACCATTTTGGGCAATTCCCATCACTACAAAACTCTCCTTTTTGATTAATGAAAATAAAATGTGTCACACTTTTTATTTCAATCATGCCCCTGCGTTCGGCCCCAAGTCCCCAACCCAAAGTTCGGCACCCCTGGCTTCTTTTAGTGAATCATTTTTGCTGTGTTAATATGATTGAAGGGAATCTTTTGCTTTTTTAAGTAGCAGTAGATAGATAGAAGATTCTGGAGCATACATGTGGCCGTGCATAAAAAAATAAAAATTAACATTTAATTTTTCAATATAAAAATAATTTTAGTTTATTTTTTAATGATACATCCTATTCTTCAACTATTAATCCTATAAATTAAGGTAGTGGTCAGTCTCTTTGAGAGTTCAATTAGAGACTTTTTATTTCAAATATATTACTATCGTTTAAAATTTCATATTACCAATAAATAATGAGTATCAATGCACTTTCACATGCTTGAATCCAAAATTTCTTCGCTAAATATGAAAATACATGCCACTATACTATAAGCCTACGAGACCACAGGCTGTTATGCTTGTTAATGTAACACGATAATTTATTTAACATAATACTAGCTTTTGTGGACAGGCAATGCGTGTGCAACACAATGTCTTTTAAAATTAAAAAACTTTATGTCAATTAGTTTTTTTTATTTATTATTATTTTAGGAATTTAAAATGAGTAATCTAACATTTAAAAAAAAAAAATATTTGCAGTTTTTTAATATGAAGATTTTTTAAGTTAAAAAAATTAAAAAGTTTTATGGAAATTTTATTTTATTTTGAACTTTTTTTTAAAGCAATAGGAAAGTTATAATGAGTTTCGAGTGCACATAACTCTCCTTTTTCGGAATGATTACAATCCCTATTAAGTCTAAGACATTAGACATCTAACCAAAATTTAAATTTTCTTCTACTGATCGACGTTAGGAATTTGAGAAAGAATATACATTGTTGACTCCCTCGTAAACATTTTGTCCGCATTGGAAGCAACCACAAATAAGATTTAAAACTAAAAATTTCAGAAATCATTAAATATTGAATTGTGATAGAAATAATAGAAACATTCCATAAGTAAGATTTTAAATTCAAATAAAATATGGCAAAAAAATTTACTAATAGTGAAATTTGGAAAAAAAAAAAAAAAGAAAGAAAGAAAGAAAGAAGAAAAGATATTACTCAATTGACAGATAAATAATGAAAAAAATGAGAAAAAACATATAAGAGAAAGAAGATTATGGAAATGAATGAAAAAAAAAAAAAAAACATGTAAGAGAAAGGAGATTATGGAGTTGTGTAATTAACCCACATGAATTACGTAGGGATAAAAGTGAACATAGGGAACATGAAGAACCAAAAATACTGAAATTCAAGTACCCACATATACCAACTATGCTAAAACAATCTTCTATTGATCAAATTTCTACATCAATGATTGATTATAATAAATGATTTACAATATTTGAAACCTACCCTTAACACAAAGAAATCCTGACCATATCACATTTCTTAATTGAATTATTTCACTTAAAATGAGAATACAAAAATTATCGTGGTATCAAAATTATATGTTAGAATCATGGGTTATTTATTTACTTGAATATCCATCTAAATTTATAAAAAAAGACGTCAAATTCAAATTGTATTTTACATCTATTAAAATCCCTCTCCAAAAAAAAAAAAATTTTGATCGAGGTAAACATAAAAGATTTAAGTGGAATATTACATCCAAAACCTACCCAAACTTTTAAGTATAAAAAAGTTATATTGACCGAGGTATACAAATTCCTTTATAAAAGCTAAATTAAAAGATTTTCACCAAAAAAATAAATAAATTAAAAGATAAAAAAATCAAGTAAAATACTATAGAACATCACATATAATCCATAAGCGAAAAGGAACTGGTTCGGACTCCGGAGTAATGTAGGAACATCAGCGGCATTTTTAGCATGTCCTCCAAACTCGAAACTTGCCATGCAATGATGGGGTTAGATTCAGTACAAATGGTAGTACAAATGGCAAGAGCATGCAGTATTAAATGAAAAACAGGGAACTAATGGTAGTTTTCTGAAATTTTGTTACTTTTCTACCGTGAATTCAATATCAATATCGCTGTTGCCTTGATATTTTGATCCCTCGGTGACCACATTGATTCACATATATACTATCTGCACTTAAACATATACATATACACACATATATATTTATAACAAATAGTGAACAACATCAAATAATATGTGTTGTCAACATCTCCTATATTATTGGATTTTGGAAGCAAATAAAATAAGTCGAAGCAAAAAAAAAAAAAAAAAAAAAATGTGAAAAGACATTCAGTAAAAATGAAGAAAATATGGTGTAATTTCTTATTCAAATGTTATAGTTTATATCGATGGATTAAAGAAATTGTCCTGATGTAAAAGATGGAGAGAAGAAGGGAGTCTGTTAAATTAAAGGATGGGTAACTGAAGAACATGTGAGTTAAAAATGGGCAATTTTTGTGAAAACGTTTAAAGGGAGAGATTGGATAACTTAATGGATTTGAAATTCCATGAATATAGGAATTGAGATGTGAAGAGTAACGGTTGGAGACGGAGAGAATACTTTGTGTATTTGAAATCCCATAAATATAGGGATGGAGAGACGTGGATGTTGTTTGATTGACAAAAATAACCTTATATTCATGGAAAAAAAAGAGCCAGATGAAGTCATCCTTCTGGTTAAAGGATAGGTAAATGAAGAAGACATGAGTTAAAAATGGGTAGTTTTTGTGAAAACGTTTAAAGGGAGAGATTGGATAACTGAATGGATTTGAAATTCCATGAATATAGGAATTGAGATGGGGAGATTAACGGTTGGAGACGGAGACAATACTTTGTGTATTTAAAATGTAAGTATATATAACTAAACCAATATATTATATTTCTAATTTGCTAAATTCATAAGCATGCTCGATAATTGAATATAAATCAAATATATATGTACCTGAAGACGCCATTGATAAGTTGTTTAATCCTTGAATATCAACTTTGTGCAAGCAAGCAATGGTCTTCCACCCTCTACACACTATCACTCTTGGTCTATCAATGGGATAAGACTAAACTGAATAGAGCTAAGAACTTGATGTGTGAGAGTGGGGACCAATGCCCAGTATATATAGGAGAAGAATATGATAAGTCTTCCCATTATGACTTATGCATTCATCTTCAAGATTCATGAACTTGGTTA
Source organism: Hamamelis virginiana (assembly GCA_017140935.1). Classification (NCBI taxonomy): domain Eukaryota; kingdom Viridiplantae; phylum Streptophyta; class Magnoliopsida; order Saxifragales; family Hamamelidaceae; genus Hamamelis; species Hamamelis virginiana. The sequence goes on along the minus strand of JAESVK010000524.1, from coordinate 205,032 downwards.
AATCGATGAGTCACATTCATGAATTAACTAATCATCATTAAATGACTATACATGAATCTGTTCATTTATTAATGAACATACATGAATCTCATCTTAAGGCCTTACACATTTCATCCATATCTTAAGAGCACGTGATCCCACGTGACTAAGGTGCACCATAACCCGTATGTACAATAGCACTCATATACTTAATCGGTAGTCCAGTACATCACATTAAAAATTTCTCATCAATCCAAGTTTTTATAAAATAAAAAATATTTAATCAATGGCAGCTCACATGGATTTTAAAATTATTACATTCTCCCACTTAGGCAACATTGATTAAAAAAAAATTCACTGAATTGGATAACTTTAGTGGCCACAGAAATTAAATAGTGAATAACACTTTAGTATCATGATTCGGTCAAACAAGATCACTAACATCGAATCATAGAGATAAATACACCCCTGTATAGCGTACGATCATCTATGGTCACAGATATTAGAATACTTGTCCACATGAATCGCCAACAAAAATGGATCGTGTATTATGGAAGATAGCATACAAAATGTGAGTAACGTTATGCTATTTCCAATTTGGTCTAACTTTATGCTTTTACATGAAGCTAATCAAAATGGTTTACTAGGAATCCTTTATGCTTCACTCAAGCCCTTTAAGACTAAATATGAATGTCTTAAATAAATTATGCTCATAGGTCAATAACTATATACCGTACGAGTCATGTAATAAATGCCTTTAAAATAACATGCCATAAATAAACAATGAACTGTATAGCATAAAATAGTCATAGCGTAACAGATTTTCATGTAAAAAAAAGTTTTATTAGTTAAAGAAGCTATATACATATCCTTAGCGGGTTAAACCAAACATAGTTAAAAACAAACAGCTCCCGGTAACTTTTTACATGAAAACTTGCACTAACTTTTTACATGAAAAGTTTTACTAGCCAAAAACATCAAACGATTCAACTATCCCCATGTTTGTGACGTGCCACTTGAACACCTTTATAGGCAATCCTTAGTAAGTGGATCTGCTAACATTGCCTCAGTCTAAATGTGTTCAATTATAATTTCTTTATTTCTCACTTTATCCCTTACAAGTAAATATTTGATTTCCATGTGTTTGGAACCAGAAGACCGTTTGTTATTCTTGGAATAGAAAACAGCAAATCAATTATCACAAAATAGCTTTAAAGGTTTTGGAATTGAATTTACACAATCTAACTTATATAATCCATCAACTAGACAACCATTTCCAATCATAGAAGAATTGTGAAATAAACTAAAATCACTTTTATTAAATGTGAATGAGAATCCAGACAAGACAAATTTAGAAACATAAATTAAATTCCTTCGCGCGACAAATTATATCCTCTTCTTGTACACAGACAGAGATGAGATCATTAAGATTCCTTTTTTTTTTTTTTTGGGTATTATAAGTCACCTTTATTTGATTATATTGTGATGGAAGAGAATTAAGGGCTAGGTGAACAAGGAATGAATCATCATTGCTACATTTAGGGATTTCAGTCTATAAGTTAGGTCAATCATTCGCAAGATGTATTCATACACATTCCCATAACCATCATAACTAAGTTCAGTTAAGGTACTCATTAAGCTTCCTATTTTGGCTTTATCAGATTCTAGAAACTTCTGTTCCACGGCATCTAATAATTGTTTTGCATTTCCACTATCAGGAATTCCACCACGAATGGTATTAAACATGGACTTTTTTATAATCAGAAGGAATATACAGTTTGCTACTTCTCATATCTTGATTTTACTTCCACAGAACTATTTTCAGCTGGCTTTGGAGGTGCATTCTCTCTAAGTGCTAAGTCAAGGTCCATAAGCCCAAGTACAATTTCTAAGTCGTGCTTCCATTTCTTAAAGTTGGTTCTATTCAAGGTCATAATGGAAGATAGTTGGCTAGTAGCAACAGAAACATTCAAAGCTGAAGACAGAAATAAAATGCTATCAATGTTGTGTTTAGATAATCACAATAAATCATTTAAAGGCATTAACTTTATGCTCTAATATCAAAATGAGCTTTATGGGGTCCAATCCGCACTATTATAACCTCTTCTTTGGGTGAAAATTACAATAGGCTTGGTCCACCTAACTTTATCACATTGCTAACCTATGAGAAACCTATCGATTTCAAAAGATTCAACACCTTTGAGCAGAAGAATCCTTATCAATCAATGCATTTTTATAAATTACAATGTGTTAATATTTGGATGTAGATAAATAGTGATTTCCTATGGGCCAACCACTACTAGTTACGATCCAAATAATACAAGTTACAATCCAAAATACTTTAGACCAAAAGAAACCTAAACCTTTCATGAATGGACCGCTTTGGCGGCTACCCACCCAATCAACCGATAGGATCCCTTGGTACGAGATTGAATAATATAATATTAATAATTTGCATTTAATCATATGCTTGCATAATAATATGTATTCATGTGAATGAAAAACAAAAGTCATATATGAAATATATCAAAATTCCGAATAGGTGTTTCTTTTAAAAAACATGTAGAGATTCACATATAATTATTTAAAAATAAATTTATAATTGAAACATTAATGGAAAGTATATATGTAGGTCGAACTTTGAGAGCCTATGAACTTAAGCAAACTGGCTCTGATACCAAATGTAAGTATATATAACTAAACCAATATATTATATTTCTAATTTGCTAAATTCATAAGCATGCTCGATAATTGAATATAAATAATATATATACGTACCTGAAGACGCCATTGGTAAGTTGTTTAATCCTTGAATATCAACTTTGTGCAAGCAAGCAATGGTCTTCCACCCTCTACATACTATCACTCTTGGTCAATTAATGAGACAAGACTAGATTGAATAGAGCTAAGAACTTGATGTGTGAGAGTGGGGACCAATGCCCTATATATATATAGAAGAAGAATAGGATAAGTCTTCCTATTATGACTTATACATTCATCTTCAAGATTCATGAACTTGATTAAATCGATGAGTCACATTCATGAATTAACTAATTAATTCATGAATCATCATTAAATGACTATACATGAATCCGTTCATTCATTAATGAACATACATGAAACTTATTTTAAGGCCCTACACATTCCATCCATATCTTAATAGCACATGATCTCATGTGACTAAGGTGCACCATAACACGTATGTACAATAGCACTCACATACTTAATCGGTAGTCCAGTACGTTATATTAACACTTTCTCATCAATCCAGGTTTTTATAAAATATAAAATATTTAATCAATGGCAGTCCACGTGGATTTTAAAATAAAATTCTTACATAAAATCCCATGAATATAGGGATAGAGAGATGTGGGTGTTGTTTGATTGACAAAAATAACCTTATAGTAAATCGTAACTTTTATTATTTAAAAGGGTAATTTTAGGGGAAAAAAAAAGAGCTATACGAAGTCATCCTTATGGCTTTATATATTAGTATAGATTAGATGATATATCAACTACCCTGTTCATTCGTGTCCACGTGTGAGATGATTAAAGTGACATTAACTTTTTCTAAATCATATATGAGATAGGTTCCCTTGACCTATATTTTTATCAATATTTTACAAAATTTAATGTAAGAGTTATATTTTGAAAAACTCGCCATTTCATTAAATATTCCTCACATATACGTCATGTTTATAAATTATCAAGTCGATTCATGTTTATAAATTATCAAGTCGATTGAGGATTAAAATCTACTTCATGTTAATTTGTTGTGTTGATATTATCATGACTATATGTGTTAATCTAATTAAATATCCTGCTGGGTTTTGACATAAGACTATAAGAGGATAGCTAATGTAGTGGTTGGTTTAACAAAATTCACAGTTAAAATTTATAATGAATCCATTTGATTGATAGAAAAAATAGAATAAAACTATTTTACTTTTTTTTTATATGCTTCATTGTTTTATATGCTTGATTGTCACAGAATAATAAAATTTATCACAGCAAAATCAATACTTTTATTTGTATTTTATTTTTTAAATAATCTTAATATAAATTAAACTAGTAATTTTCTTATGTGTACATAGTATGTAACTATGTATACATATAAGTTCATGTGATGACTTATATTTTTATTCAATGTGAGGTTGATATTTTGAATAATCTACTGTTTGATTAAATAATTTTCTTATGCATGACATGCATACCAAAAGTTAAATAATTCGACAGTCAGTTTTTAAAATTCAAACTGTGAAAAATTGCAACTACTTTTAAATACTGTTACAATTTTTTTTAATTTGTATTTTAAAAATCTACTGAAATCACTAGGTTTTTCAAAATACCTAATCAACACGTAAGTGTACCTATAAAAAAGAATTTCAATTCAAAACTATTATAAGAATAACAAGTATGAATAAATTAATATTTTTCTAAAAGCTTTTCTACATTTTACTTTAAAAAAAAAAAAAAAAAAAAAAATTCTTGACAACCAAACATCATTCGACTCTTTAACAATCGAACCATAAACTTGAGCCATGCCTACTCCATTCTCACGAATATAAAACTGAGTCGCGTTAAAGCGCATACCTCTCCCTCCATTACACGCAAACCGTAAAGAAATTAACTTGCACAACACCTTAATACCGGGAACCCATGATTCCCGGTAACACAAAACCCCAAAGACACTATTCAAGTCTCGCTTAACCTACAATAGCCGGTAAAACCTACCGATCCAAGAACGCAATACCGGTCCCCCCTGTTCTTTATCTTCTTACCCGAAATATCAGTATATAAACCCGCTTCTCTACTGTTTCCAAAGACAGTTTCATTTCAATCTCGCCAGAGCTTCGTTGTCTTCTCCGATCGCTTATTGCCGTAGATAGCCCGTATATACATATAAATACTTCTGTAAGTATATACTCTCTGTATAATCTGTAGTTATATAGCTACTCGTTGGAAGATCTGAGCAATTTGATCGTTGATTTTGATTTGTTGTGGGGATGATTGTTGTTTTAATCCGTTTGATTTCGTTTGGATCTGTGCATGTATGTTGTGTGGTTGATAGATACTTTGATGTGGATAAATTCATTTTATTTAAGGATTAATTGGGGTTTGCTTACACTTTTTTGAGTTGATTTGATCGATTTCTTGGTTTATATCAAATTCGGGTTCTTGAAGGATTGATCAGTTTTTTTTTTTTTGGTATAAATTATTGTTTTATTTAAAGTTTCTCGGAGGTTATTAGAATTCGTTTCTTTATCGGATTGAATTGATTGATTTATTTATTTATTTATTGCGTGTGTGTGCTAGATGAAGTTTAGTTTAATTGCCTGACTTCTTGGTTTAATTTCAGCTTTTCGGCTGTGATTAGAATTCATTCGTTGTGATACTAGTTTAGTTTGAATTTATTGATTCCTTGGTTTAATTAAGGTTTCTTGCTGGTGATTGGCTTTAATTTAGCTATATATACTGTTTGTTTTAGTATTGTTGATTGATTTATTGGTTTAATTGAAGTTTCCTGGAGCTGAGTAGGATTCATTTTTTATATTTTTTTCATCTTTATCTGCGCGCATGCACACACACATATATATAGAGAGAGAGAGAGAGAAATCATAAAATAATTAGTTTTGTATAATTATTTGACCGGCCTGATCAGTTTTAACTTGTTTTCTCGGAAATTGAGAAAAAAAAAACGTTGCTTTCTTGAAATTAAAAAACAAAAGAAAAAGTGAAACATTAGTGTCCTGTTTGGTTTTCTAGATGGATCCATTGTAATTTACATAATATTGAAGGTACAAATCCATTTTCTTGAATGAAGCCATTTAAAAAAAGTTCGAATAATCACCATAATTAGCATTATAGGGTCAATTTTTAAGAATTTATGAAATGCCTCTACTTTTAATTTTTAATCTTTGATTTCGTTTGTAATGACAATCTCCATTTTCTTGAATTTTCCCATTTAGAAATATTAATTTGTTCACAAAATCGTACAAACAACATGAAACAATTCAATTTACATGGGACGATTAAATGCTCCGTAAATATTATTTTCTTCTCTATGTTCTAGATTATTGACAACCAATCGAAAGGTAAATAATTATTGGATTTTATTTTTATAATTTTAAATGATCATTTTACAGAAGTAACAATTGCATGTGCTGTTACTATGTATTCAAAAATCACTTCAAATATTAGAAAGTATATATGAATATATATACAAAGTTTCTTTTATGCTTTTGTTTTATCTCTACTTACCAATATTTTCAACGGTTTTATATGCTTTCAATAAATCACTACATACTCTATATTTTGATGGAAATAGTTCCCATTAATTTTTTAATTTTTATTTCAAAATTTCCACCTTATGGCCCCATTTATCTGTATTAATGAATGGATTGGCAAGAATAGTTACCAGAAAGATTTTCCTGAATAAGGAATTTTCTTTCTTGAAGGCTTCATTTATGTCGTGATGAAGCTTGGGGAATATACATCAAGTCTCTTCATATCTGTTTATACCTGAAATATCTCTCTCTCTCTCTCTCTCTCTCTCTCTCTGTGTGTGTGTGTGTGTGTTTTCCCCTAGAATCCTTTTCTTTAGAAACATTTTGGATGAGAAAAATGTTGCCTTGGGGGAAAATCTATGATGTATTCAGTTATCTTTCTCAAAAAGGAAGAAAGGCTCTTCACAACCCCCTTTTTAAATTCTCAAAAAATATTTTTAGTCCAAGTGAACAGGCTGTTAGAATATGTGTGTACAATTTCTTCATTTGTATAGCTTTAGTAAAGGTTTGTTCGGCCCAATTTTTGTTAGACATGTTACTGCATTATGAAATAGTTTTGCATCTTTATGACTCTTATATTGTAACTAGGTGGTGCTTCGTTTCCTTTTTTTTTTTTTTTTGTTTCGAATGTGAATTCTAGGAACTCTAAGTTTTGGAAGATGGCCGATAATGAGGAGGGAGGGGAAACTACCTCTCGGGGAAATGAATGGGAAGTCGTGTCACTTACAGCATCTGCGTATGCTGCTGCTCCTGGTCCGAAAGGAGTTGAGTTGAACGATGATGACAAGGGTAATATCCCCATAGAGGGTGAAGCGGAAACTTCTCATGCAATGTTCATGTCTGGTCACTTCGTCTTTCCACCTAGTCAGCATGAGAATTTGCCTGTAGATCCTGCCAGTACTGAGATCCGTAATGAGCATGGAGGTGAAGATGTGGTTACTGAATTGAATGTAGAGGAAGGGGGTAGATCTGATAGAAAGGATGAAGAAAACTGGGATATTAAAGGATTGAATGTACCTGATGAGTTTCCTGGGATACAGTTTTGTGGCGAAAAGGGTGATATTCCTGGTGCAGATTTTGATGAAGGCACGGCTTTGCAAGGGCTCAATTTGGTTGAAAAAGAGCAGAATGTGTACAGTGCTGCTGAATTTATACCTTTCCACAGTGAAACAACTATCGGTGGATCAACCACATATGATGAGAACACGTATCTGCCTGAATCGATTGAAACTTCTGAGCGAGGCTTAGATCTCTCTGCAGATATTTCAGTGTCTCCAAATCCTGCGAAAGATGATAAATATGATGGCCCTGATCTTCCTTGTGAAGCTTGGTGGAAGAGACGAGCTGCTTCCTTGTATGCTCATGCAAAGGAAGCAAATGCTTTTTGGTCTGTTTTCATTGCTGCAGCTGTGATGGGCCTCGTAATTCTTGGGCAGCGGTGGCAGCAAGAAAGGTGGCAGGTTTTGCAACTAAAAGGGCAGTTCAACATCAATGATGAGGTATGTTGAATGCCTAGCATATTATGCTGCTATTTGGTTCTTAAAATGGCAAAAAATAAAAAGAAAGAAAGAAGAATGTTGATATTTGGTTAGAGAAATTTACATATTTAGTGTTTATTGATTACTTGATTATGATGCAATGGAGATGGATTCAACTCTAAGTTATACGTGCAGTTGAAATGATTATTATGTACAAATGATTAAAAATTTCAAAACTAACCCTTTCACATGATAATCACACAATAACTGGAAGCTGCAATGGGGTTGACAGAAGCCTGTTACACTGAGCAATGAAACATGGACTTGGGAATTATTATTATTATTATTATTATTACAAGTCATTATCATTTCAAGTAGTTGGAGGGAAAACTGAACCATGCATGCTGTTGAGGAACCGTGTACCTTGTATGCACAATAAAAAAGTTTATTTAAATAAAATAATGGTTAGAAAATTTATCTTTCGGACATGGTATGTAGCATGCCATAATATCTTAGTAGAGTTGGTGGTGAGTTGATGTAAGCAATGAAGTTCACACCCAAGTGTTCTTGCTCATGATGCGAGAATAATACACCTTGAAGCATCTTGCTGTTGTAATAGAAAGCGTCTGGGTTGATATAAGCAATTTATAGGTTGGATCACATTTTGAGAACACCCTCCAAAGTCATCATGGGTAAATTCCTAATTGGGATGAACCAAAAAAGAAAAGAAAAGGGAAAACCCTAATTAGGAGGATATTATCGAACAACTTTCTTGGATCTTCCTAGACTTTCATTTATCTGTGCTTTTAAGGCAATGCCCAGATTGCGGTGAATACAGTGGTCAAATGTTCCTATAAGCTGTCTTCGCTGATGGGAAGCTTGGTTGAGGACCCCAGAAGGTTGCTTGATATGTTCCATCAGTGGTATCCCAAAGGCTTCTTTCCTTTATTTTTCAGAATTTATGTTCTAGAGTAGTTATTATAGTTATAAAGTTGTGCAAACTTCAACAAATTAACTTCGCTTCTAGAGTGAATGGAATGCTTTTTATGAATCTGCGTGATATTTTGGTTATACAAACTTCGTACTCAATTTACTAAAAAGGATGTGTTTTGGGGTCAAATGAAGGCAATGGATGCAAACTTATATTGTGTTAGTCTAGTTTTTGGTTTTGGTGAATGGGAAGTCATATGGCTATTTTAACTTTTAAGAGCTCGAAAGGAATCTTTATCCCTTTTATTCTATATCATTGTGATGGAATCTTTGAGCAGGATGTTGAGTAAGGCATTAAGGCGATATGATTAAGGTCTTTAAGGTGAGTAGTAGTGGTGGAGAGTTGGGTGTTGCTCCCACCTACTTTATGTGGATGGCACCATCATTTTTTTGTGGACCTTGTAGTGAGTCTAGTGACCAGTTGTGGTGCCTTAGAAGTGTGATTTTGTTTTGAGGTGATGTTAGGGTTGAAAATTAATCTAGGCAAAAGCAAGATTCTTCTGGTAGGTGCAGTTAGGGAGATGAATGCTCTTGTGGTTAATCTTGGGTGTGGAGTGGGTAATCTTCCTTCTTTGTATTTAGGCCTTCCTCTAGGAGCATTTTTTAAGGCTAGGGGAATTTGGGATCGGGTGTCAGAAAAGTTTGAAAAGAGACTTCAGAGGATGATAAGATTACTTTGATCCGTAGTGTTCTGTTCAACATGGCCACGTATTTCATGTTGCTGTTTCAAATTGCAGTGCCGATGGCAAAAAGGTTAGAGAAACATCAATGGGATTTTCTATGGGTAGGGATGGGAGAGGAGTTTAAATTTCACCTAGTAGATTGGAAGACAATATATTCTCCCAAGGAGGTGGGATTTTTTGGACTTTGTTCCTTGTTGGTGGAGACCAAGGTCCTTTAGGGAAATAGTTATGGAGATTTGCGAGAGAAAAAGGGGGTTTCTGGTGAAAATAGTCTTGAAATTCTGGTTTGAGTTAGGAGGGTGGACGTCGAACGTGGTGAGTAGTAGTCACGGTGTTGGTTTCTGGAAAGCAATTCTAAAAGGCTTGGAAGATTCTGAGGAGCAGGTTAGGTTCAGAGTTGGAGGGATAAATTGTGTTCATTTCTAGTTGGACGTGTGGTGTGGAGAGTTGGTTCTTAGAGAGGTTTTTCCAGAGTTCTATGATATTGTTTTAAATAAAAAGTTTTGGGTGATTTTTGTGTGTGTGTGTGTGTGTGTGTGTGTGTTTTTTGTGTGTGTTTTGTGGGATTTTTTGGAATTTGTTCCTTGTTGGTGGAGACTTGTGGAGAAAATAGTCTTGAAATAGTAATGGAGATTTGTGAGAGAAAAAGAGAGTTTGTGGAGAAAATAGTCTTGAAATTCTGGTTTGAGTTAGGAGGGTGGACGTCGAACGTGGTGAGAGTTGAGGTCCTTTTGGATGATATATTCCTGGTTAAAGGGGTGGAGGATCAAATCACTTGGAATGGGGTTTGATTTTTTGGTCCAGTTGTTAGATGAAGTAATTTCTAGGGGAGAGTGACGTGTGTTTCTGTCCACTTTGATTTGGATCAACTCTGTATCTTCTAAGGTTACATTCTTCACGAGGACGGCAGCATGGAATAAGTGCTTGACCATTGATAATTTAGTTAGTAGGAATTTTGTGTTTCCTAACAGGTCTGTGATAAAGAAGGAGGCAGAAGAGTCTGTGCACCATATTCTTCTTCATTATAAGGTTGCTTTTGAGTTGTGGTCCTCCTGCTTTGCCCTCTTCAGTGTGGATTGGGTGTTGCCTTCATCGGTTTTTCACCTCTTGGAGAGTTAAGAGGGTAAGATCAGATAAGTAGAAAGCATTATTGGTTTGGTTTATGATCCCTCATGCTATCTTTTAGATCCTTTGGAAAGTGAGAAATAGAATAATTTTTGAGAATGTTGAGTTGTCTTCTGTTGATCTTAAAGCTTGACTGCTTAGAAAGAACTCTTTTTGTACTGAAAGACTGGAGTATTTTTTATAGATCAAGCTCACTTTTTACATGTTGTGCATTCTCTTTCTTTGTAATTTTGTTTTTCCATTTCCTTTTGTATACCTCATGCAATGCAATTTACCCTTTTTTTAAAAAATATAATAATTTGGCTGTATACTTTCCTTAACATGTATGGATTGATTTCAATTTTAGAATGATTAAAGTTCAAGCAAAAGTGGAGTTGTAAAACTTTGGCATTTAACTTCTTTGTTCAATACGGTTAGGCAGTGTTTTGTCTCACGAGGGAGGATGATTATGATGATGATGATGATGATGTTTTGGTTATCTAGTATTGCAATATTCTGTTTTCAATTTCTCTTATACCTCACTCACTGTCTTTCTTTTTGTCACCTTATCGACAGAAGATGGGCAGGGTCCTGGGTCCCATATCTCGATTTAAAGATGTGATTGTGGGTGGTCACCGACGTGGTTCTTTGATCAGGGGTGGTGCCTCAAGCGATCGTTAAGATGATGACGAAAAAAAGGAGATGATGACAATGATGATGACGAAAAAAAGAGAGATGGTAGGGTGGATGATACAGTAGTTTGCTTCCGAGTGATTAAAACTTTTTTTCTTTACGATGAAGCTACAGAAAGCTACATCTTAAAAAGATTGATATTGTTGTGCTACTATTATTTATGGTGGTGGTGGTGTATTTACACTTGTATATAGGTCAGGGATGACAATTTCTTGCGGGGAGGTTGTAGAATTTTACACTACATGATTCTGTGCCAACAGAAAGTTGCAAAGAGGGTCCATTGGCCTACAGCCCCATTTCAGGAAGTTTTTTACTTCAAATTTTCCACAACATTTGCTGTGTCCGGCTCAGGTGTTGAAACCCTGGCATTATGTGCAGCTACAACCATGGGTCTCACACTAAAAAAATTCCTGATGCACTATTTGCTGGGTTTCCGAATTGAGGTCTCTATTAACTGTTATTGAACTCATTCGGACAAATGATAGATTTTGCTTAGAAGTGAGGAGAAGTTCTCCCTCTTGGGTGAGGAGGCTATAACTATTCTTTACTTTGCACTGAAAAATGAAAATTAGTTTTTCAAATGCCCAGCCCCGTCCCATTTCTCTCGCCATCTAGTGTGTATAATTATGCAGGGGAAAATGTTCTACAAGTAGCATTTCTAGATTAAGGCCCCGTTTAAGATTTCTTTCGGGCAGTTAAAGATCAATTTTAGGGTACTTGTTCATTTTAATGATGTGATTGGGTGAAATGTTGAAAATAATTTGGGGTTCAAAAAAAATGTTTTTGGCTCAAGTTGTTTCCTTCTGGTTTTATCCAAAACTTGATCGGGATAAGTTTGCTACTTTAAAAACAAAAGGCCACTTCTCTTTTTGTTTCTCTGTAGACTGGAAATTCATTGAAGAAAATTAAATAGCAATTAAATTCCCATAACATCTGCCAACAGTAAATTAGAAATATAAGGAGGGGGATTAGATGGAAAATAATAAAAAATCACAATTTAAGTTTTGTCCCATCCTAGTGAGTGCGTAGCAAGGATCCCGTAGAGCATCTTCATTGCAAAAATAAATTATAAATTATAGTACCGAGGTGCTTCAATGCATAAATGCCAAAATTTGGTATTTTCCGTCTATTTTACATTTTTCCTCTCGTGTTCCTAACTAAATTCCAACTACTTCTCAATTTTTTTTTACAAGAACATATAAAATATTTTTATTCTATAATTTAAAAAATTAATTAATTAATATTTTATCCTAATTTAATATTTGTAATTTTGTAATTTTTGCATAAAATTAACTAAAATACTTCTATTCTAATCATTAGTTGCCCACTTGTAGAGCCACTTGCGGATAAAATTTTAGAAAACTGACCGTTGGATGACATACTCCTAAAATGTATGTCATGCCTGTCAAAAGTCACAATGATCCAACAGTTGGTTTATGAGAAACTAACTATGAAAAAATGATAACATTTTACAGAACAAAAAAGTTACAGTTTTTAAAGTTACATTTTTTCAAAAACCAACTGTTGGATCACTGTGATTTTTGGCAGACTTGACATACATGATAGATGTATTTAATCCAACGGTTAATTTTCCTAACTTTTCTCTACAAGTGGGTCTACAAGAGGGATGCATCAAGTGTACCTGATATTAGCACATTTGATATATATACACACAAAATTTTCAATTTTCAATTACACATTTTTTTTTTTTTTAAATTCTCTAAATCCTCTTCCTCTCAATTCTTAAAACCTTTTACCAAATAAATAAAAATCTCAAAAGATCAATTTTTAATATGGAATTGCTTTCTCTCTCACACAATTTTGAAATGTTTTTACAAAAACTAAAAACTTTGGGCACAAACCCAGAAAAGTGTTATTTATCTCTCTCTCCATCTCCATCATCTACCCCATCTCTCTCTCTTTCTTCCTTTCACATCTTCTCCCCCTATATTCCCCATATCTCTCTCTCACCGAATCTCTCTCTAGCTCTCTCATCGGCAATCTCTCTCACTGAATCTTCGGCGTACGTTCTGGTCACCTTCTTCGGCGTACTTTCCGTGATGGTGTACTTGATATTAGCAACTTTGATATATACACACGAAATTTTCAATTTTCAATTACACACATAATTTTTAATTTTTTTTTTTAATTCTCAAAATCCTCTTCCTATTAATTCTTAAAAGATTTTACCAAAAAAATAAAAAAAATAAAAATCTCAAAATATCAATTTTTAATATGGAATTGCTTTCTCTCTCACACAATTTTGAAATGTTTTTACAAAAACGAAAAAACTTTGGGCACAAACCCAAAAAAGTGTCATATCTCTCTCTCCATCTCCGTCATCTACCCCATATCTCTCTCTCTCCCCCTCGTATTTCCCATATCTCTTTCCCACTTTCTCATCTGAATCCTTTTTTTTCTCCATCTCACCGAATCTCTCTCTAACTCTCTCATCTGCAAACCCTATTTTTTCTCTCTCTCACTGAATCTCCGGCGTACGTTCCGATCACATTGTTCGACGTACTTTCCCTGATTTCCCTTATGGTGTACTTGATATTAGCAACTTTGATATATACACACAAAATTTTCAATTTTCAATTTTGCACAAAATTTTAAATTTTTTTTTTTAAATTCTCGAAATCTTCTTCCTCTCAATTCTCAAAAGCTTTTACCAAAATAAATAAAATAAATAAAAATCTCAAAAGATCAATTTTTAATATGGAATTGCTTTTTCTCTCACACAATTTTGAACTGTTTTTACAAAAACAAAAAAATTTGGGCGCAAACCCAAAAAAGTGTTATTTCTCTCTCTCCATCTCCATCATCTCCCATCTTTCTCTCTCTCTTCCTTCCTCATCTTCTCCCCCATATTCCTCATATATTTCTCTCACTCTCTCATCTGAATCCTCTCTCTCTCTCTCTCTCTCATCTGCAAACCCTTTTTTTTCTCTCTCTCACTGAATCTCTGGCGTACATTCCGGTCACCTTCTCCAGCATACATTCCGTAATGGTCCGGACCTCCGCGTATTTCCCTACCGTTCAAGCATTTTTCGGATTGGCTTAAACTCGCGAATAAATAACATTCTTTATTTTCCTTGATTTAGTTTTCGTTGATATATTTGTTGGCTATTTGTTTGTGTATTATTGTTGATGTTGCTGTTGTGGATATCTTTCATTTGTTGGGAAAAAAAAAATTCTTGAATTTTCTTGGTTGCCAAACACAGTTCTTTGGGGGGCATTTTGTCATTTTGGAAGTTGGGGTCAGTTAGGAGTGGAGGGAAGGGTGATGTGGCACAAATGACAGCTGCCATTTTAGGTGCCAAAACCAAAATTTGCCATGATGAATGACTCACCATTGAAGCTGCTCTTTTGGGTGCTAAAGCCAAATTAATTTATAAAAATTAAAGTATATTAAAATTTTTTATGAAACTCCACTAACGCTAATGAATGAAACCTAAGGGACTGTTTATTTTGTGATTTTTTTTGCAATTTTTTATTTTCATTTTGTATAAAAATAGAAAGCGGTCTAAAAAACGCATTTACTTGTAAAAAATGAAAACTATTTTCAAGAAAATGAATTCAATTTTTAAGAAAATATAAAAACATCAAAAAGACGTTTTTTATATTTTCACGAAAGCTGAAAACATTGATTATATTATGGCAATGCTTATAAACATAGAAAAAAGAAATGTAGACCAACTGTAAAATCAAAAGATAAAATAATAAACATATACAGATAATTAATATATAGTTTTAGTAAATGCATTTATACTATTTTTAGATTTTGAAACATATTTTTAATTTTTGTAAAGTAAATACATTTTCTAAATTTTAAATATTGAAAATAAAAATTGTTTTTAATTTTTTTTATAAAAAATAATAATTATAAAAATTTTCACGAAGTAAATAGATCTAAATATTCCACATGGAAGAAAAAAATAAAAATAAAAATACTCCAACAATTAATTATGAGTTTGCGAACTTTTTTTTTGCATTTCGTGAAGATGTTTTTGCCGATGTTTCTGACTTTCTGCACCTTAACCGCAGTGGATACAATCCCATTGGCGGGAGTGGGAATTTCTTGCATTTTCTCTTTCTTCTTCTATGTCTTCTGTCATAAAATTGGAGAAGGAAGGGTTTCATTGGCAACCGTCTGTGCTCCCACCGGTCGCCGTCAACCTTTGCCTCGCCGGGAAAAGGTCCGTGTTCTCCTTCTCCTTTTCTTCTTCTTCTTCACCGCCATCTTTGCTCCCACTGTTGCTGTCAATCTTTGCGTATGTGCTCTTCTCCTCTTCCTCATCTAGTTGATGCTACTGTCTTCCTCATTGTGTTAGGATTTAGGGTTTCACTTGGGGTTAAGCTTTGGGGCTAAAAGAGGTTGTCAATGGTGGATCATAAGAGAGCAAATCAAGATTTCAGTACACGTTGTGGATTTGTGATATTTCAGGGTTTAAAAAATAGAAAGTTTGATTTGATATATATATATATGTGTGTGTGTGTGTGTGTGTGTGTGTGTGTGTGTGTGTGAGATTAGGATTTTGATTTGAAACCTTTGTATTGAAATGTAATTGAGATTTTAAGGAGTGGGCTAGTATTTATGATTTCTTCTATCAAATTCTGACAAACAGGTTACAAATAAGAATAGTTTTAACTAAAATTGATTTTGATATGAACTAGATAATCTATCAAGTTCTGAACCAGCCTTCTCCAAAACGACTGCCTATCTTTCAAAATGACATTTCATTTTTGAATAAAAAAAATATTTTCACGGCAGTAAGCCATTCCATTCCTATTTTCTGCCCTAACTCTCACTCTTCCTCTCTCTTCTCCAGTGCACCGATTCGTCTCTCTCCATCAACGCTCCATTGAAGGCTAGAACGACAATGGGTTTCTTCGAAGGTCCCTGTGCCATCGCCGAGTGAATTGGTCCATCTCCTCTCCTTCACCTTTGTTATATAACAGACTATATATATATAAACACGTGCGTGTGTGCGTGCATCTGTGCATCTGTGCATTCGTACATTTCTCTGTTTATGTTAAGCATTTTGATTCTACATGGATAGAATTTATAAATAAAAAATAAAAAATTTGGAGGAAAACGTCACTGCATAGGTTTCATTTGATTCTACATGGATAAATTTAACAATATGGAGATTTCCCGGTGGGAGAAGATCAGGTGAACATGAGGTTCCTGCTGTGTGTACAGAAATAGATGGAACAATGTTGCCAAGATATGTAGTATCAAATTTTTTGAACTGAGTATCGACTATTTTCTCTCCGAGACTCCAAGTTGACTAGTTCCTGTTGCTCTGTTGTTTTTTTTTTAGATGCAACAATGTTGCCAAAGTATGCAGTATCAAATTTCTTAGATATACTAAAACTTCTCATTTAATTTCTGAAAAAAGTCCCTTGTGCAGGGGTTCATCAACTTGATATATAGATCTATGTGCCCGTAAAACTATCTTGTATGGCACAGGGAAACTGTGCTTAGGACACCAGTGGTGCTACTGTATGTAAGTTTTGACAGCACAGGGAAATTGTGCTTATCACACCGGTGGTGCTACTGTATGTAATGACAGCTTACTCGATCTCTGTTATAACATTTTAGATTTTTGGACAGTTAAGATGACCTTTTATGTTTCAATCTTAAAAAATTGAAATCATTTTAGGGCTAGAGATGGTTTTAGGGGTTTATCATGTTCCTTTAATGATTAAATAAGGGAAGATATAGCTATAAATAGAGAAAAATTTACAGAAAAAGAATGTGTTGCTAATTCATAACAGCTGGGATAGGATTTGGATGATGATGTTTTTGTGAAATAAGAACTTGTTCCTGAAATGCCTATGTTCAATACCCACGGAATAATTTTGGCGCCCCCCAAGCCCTCCCAAAACTGTCTAATATTGTTTACATTGGAGATTTTACATTGGAGATTTAGGAATTTTCTACCTTTTTCCCCCATTGAAAGCAGTAAGAATTTAACCCAAAACCTCCCCCATTCTTCCAAATGCCTTTTATGTTTCTAAGATGGCCTTGGCAGACACTTACTGTCAAGACTTGTGTCTTTCGTGTTATTAGCTTTCTTCCACAAACGTATCTATTTGGGTACTAAAGCCATGGCCAGGATGATGGGCATCCCTGAAACTTTCAGCATCTATAATCAGTAGCTCAAAATGAGATGAAAAATGCACGGGTCATCGATAATGACTATATATCATTTTGGTGCTACTGTAGAGATTGTCCCAACTTGAACACATAGTTGTCAAAAGCGCGCCTGAGGTGCAAGGCGTAGGTGGGCGCAGCTGAAGGGCCTGGCTTCAAGCTAGGCGAGGCGCTTTTTGGGCTTTTTTCCTAGGCGCAAGGTGCAAAAAAAGCGCGCCTCATTGAAGTCAGGCCCTTCCGGCAAATTTTTAAAAATTGATTTATATTCTAGCCGTTAGATCAAATCCAATGGATATGATTTAAAAAAAAAAAAATAGAAAGAAAGAAAAAGAGGAAAAGAAGAGGGAAGAATGAAAGATGCAATGTCGGAAATACCCTTGCAGAAACGTAAAATACCACCAGTGCGACGCAGGGGGGCGGCCACCCCCCCGGGCTATCTGCTGAAGGTTGTCTACATTCCCAACAAGTCTATCTTCTTCTTCTTCTCCTCTATTTTCTAGTTTTTTTTTTTTTTCTTTGCTGGTTTTTCTTCTCTCTTCTATTTTTTTTTGCTGTTGCTTGCCTGCATCTCGTCATCTGGGTCTGGGTTTTTATTTTTTTTTGCTGCTATTTCTCTTCTTTCTTCTTCTCTGTTATGCTGGTTTATTTTTTCTGGTTTTTTTTTTTTTTTATGGCTTTCTGTTGTCACGCCTTCTCTGCTGGACTGCTACTGCCTTCTGCCTTCTTCATATAATTGTTTTGCTTCATGCCTTCATGCTCTGTTTATGTTTATTGCTGCCGCCTTCATGGTTTTTTTATGAATGCTCTGTTTATGTTCATTACTTTGCATGCATTTGGGCCATTTGGCTTTAAAGTAGACAATGTTAAACACTTCACACTTGAATAGTTGAATTGCTGTAATTTACACATCTGAGTACTTTGCTATAATTATTACGTATTTATATCCTTGCATTTGAATTATCATAATCTATTTTGATTTAACATGAAAACATTTAACAAAGTTTGTTTATTTCCCCTCTCAAAAGGCCTGTGTAGGATTTGAACCTACAAACCTTGTATGGTTGCTCAACGCCCTAACCAATTGAGCTTATAGGCCAAAAATTTGAGAGTATTCAATTATTTATGTTTAAATTGATTTATTTATTTTATTGGCAGTTAATCATATATTTTAGAATTATTTTTATGAAAATGTGCGCCTCGCTTCCCTCAGGCCTGCGCTTTTTTTTGCGCCTCGCCTAGGCCCCAGGAGACCTTTGCGCCTTGCGCCTTTAACAACTATGCTTGAACATAGGACTCACAACTATCCAGTTTAAAATCACGTTTTCAAGCTCTTACGAAGGTGGACTCATCGATCTGCAATGAACCCAGTTGAACATGATGGAACAATTGCTGTCATTCTAGTTTTTTAGACCTCCAGCTGTATTTTATTTTATTATATTTTATTTTTGTTAAAAATGGATGATAAAATTGATAGCTAGGGTTGAATGATAGAGAAGGATTTATATAGACGATCCCATATAGTTGGAATTAAGGCCTTGTTGGGTTGAGTTTTATTGGGAAATTAAGAGTCCCCTCCCCATTTACTGTCATAGGAAGTTAGATCCTAAGCAAAATGAATTTCTGTTGAAAGTTGATATTTCACAGCTACGAACTTGTAAAAAGAGTGTAGAAATTATTATCGTTTTGCAGCTTTGCAGTGGATGCGAGAAACGATATGACAAAAATTTGAATGTGAAGTGCTTGTCAAATGAATGTAAAATAGACTAGCATAGGCATTACAGACACAGTAGGTGTTTTGGTAATCTTCCTTCCATATTTACCCACTTTGATTCTTAAATGTTTATGGTCAAATTCATTTCCCACAAATTCCAAGACCATTTCCTTATTTGTTTTGTGCACTGTCTCTTATTTGAGAAACAGAATTGTGAAGGCAATGAAAACAGGTTTATCAGGAAATATGCATCCCTGAGTTGAACGAGTTCACCAGAGCTGTGCTCTCTTGATTGAGGAGCTTAGGCCTTGTTTGGATTAGCTTTGCCTAAGATCACTTTTGGAGAACTATCATTGTCCATTTTGCCTGTGGCAATAGCTTTAAAGGGTTTAAGGCCCTGCCCTAAGATCAAACTGCAGCTGCTAGCTGCTACAAAAAGATTTCAAATTTATCATTAGTTTATACAGGAAAGCAAGGGTTGATGTTTTGTGATGTTTGTAATGTCTCCTTTTCATATTGTTTGTAATCATTTAAGATTATTGTTAAAGTCTTGTGAATGTATGCTAAAATGTCTTTGCTTGTCTTAGTTAGATTGTGGCGAAAAATATGCTATGTTTGATTTGGATTTTCATCCCTTTCTATTTGATTTTGTATCTTTGCCTTTTTTCCCCTTTGTATTTTGGGTCCTTCTTGCTAAGAGGACTTTTACTAGAAGTAGAGTTTTTTTTTGATTTGTTATTATTAAGTTCTCTCCCTTATTTTGATTATACACGTTAATTGCTTGGAATTATATTATTGTTGACAGATTTGGCATACTATTATTAATGCAGATTATGTAGGACATCATATATTCTCGACATATGTGATGGTAGAGTAAGTGTTTCAATGATTATTGTCTTTGTATTGTTAAATTAAGTTAATCAGTTTTTGATTAGTTTTGAAGACAATATTGAGCTGATCGGATTCAATTCTGTAGCTTTTATTTTTTATTTTTTATTTTTTATTTTACTAATCTTACATTCGGGGTGTACCATGTCGATTGCTGTTTGCTACAAAAGGGTGAAAAATATAACCAACCCACCTTTTTTTAAATAAATAAGAATTCAATTCCAGATCTACTCTAGTCAAGGATGATGAAGATTTTGAAATATCGCAGCTTCTTTGTTTTGAAAATTTCCATAGCTTGGGTTCTCAACTCCTTCACTTTTCTTTATTGATGGAAAATGCACCTGATTTTTATTTGAAGAAATTTGAAAACTTTTACATTATCTTCAATTTTTGCATATTGTACCACATCAAGGATTTCAGCTTACTAGGCATTTGCAGAGTTAATTACTAGTTTACTATATATTGTGCATTGAGGGTATGCCAAACAGCATTGGAAGCAATGACAAGTGATTGTTTGTCTGTCTTTTTCCTTATTCAATTTCATGTCACGTTTCAATTGCTTGGTGCTTTTTTTTTTTTTTTTTTATCATCTTCAGTGTTGTCACTTTGTGCCTTTTCATTTCTGAGCTTTATTCCTGAATGGGATTTTTCTTTAATGATCAGGTAATATGCATCGTGCGCACTTTTGAAGACATGGGTAAAGAAGAAGGCCCACAAATTACTAGAAGAGCAACCAGATTATCCTCTTCTAGTACCATTTTAAACAATGCTGCAGAAACAACAAAAGCAAGTGACTACCACCCTCCAACACTCAATGACCTTGTGTTTGGGGAAGAACCCATTAACTTGGAAGATTTGTATTCCTGTTTTCCTAGTAGACGTCTTCAGATTCTTGAGCTCATGCATCTTCTGGGTCCTTTGGACTCCCCCATGCTTCCTCTCTTTCTCTATGGAAGTTCAGCCGCCGGAAAAACCAGTATAATCCTTCAGATATTCAGACATCTCAACCGTCCTTTTATTTATTCATGCTGTCGTACATGTTACAATCCTCGGATCTTGTTTGAATCGATCTTGAACCAGGTTTTGCTTCATAGAAAGAAAGCAGCCAATGGTTATTCAAGTGCGAAACGCTGTGAGAGGCCATCTGATTTTATCAATCTTCTCCGAGAAGCCTTGATTGACGTTACGAATAATCTCAAGGGGAACTCAGGAAAATTGAGCTCAAAAAAGTTGGTGGGACGGGCAAATGGAAGGATGATTTACTTGATATTTGACAATTTGGAGCTTGTTCGGGAGTGGGATAAGAGTTCTAATATACTGCCTTTTCTTTTCAAGCTCCATGATATTCTGAAGATGCCTGAAGTGGGTCTGATCTTTATCAGTAATACCTCACCTGATACTTATTACTCGAATACAGGATACATAGAGCCTGTCCCTGTACATTTTCCTTCTTACACAGAAGATGATCTTCGTCAAATATTCATGAGAAACCAAGCCAACCCAAAGCTATATTCCTCTTTCCTCGAGTAAGAATGACTTTTTTTAACCTCAAATTTGCCTCTTTGACCATTAGCTTTATGTGATTTAAATAATGAACATTATTTTGTTTCTTGTCAAACAGTGTTGTTCTGAAGCCTTTCTGTAGAATTACTAGAAGGGTTGATGAATTATGTACTGCCCTTTCACCATTATTTAAAAAATATTGTGAACCCTTAAGCGATTTGAGAGCAGTTCCCAATGAAGAGATGAATAGAAGGTTGTTTAGTCATCTACAACCACATATTGCTCCTTCTCTGAATGAGATATTCAGGGTTCCAACTCAGCCTTCCCTTGAGATTGAAGCCAACAAAGAGAAATCCAAGAGGAAGAACAATGCAAGGAAATTGGGAGTTTGTGAAGCTTTTGATGATATAGATTTCCATATGTCTACTTCAGCAAAGTATCTTCTTATTTCGGCATTCCTTGCTTCAAGAAACCCAGCCACCCTTGATGCATCTTTGTTTGATTCAACTGGAGGTTCTGATAATCGAAAAAGAAAGAGGAAGTAAGTGGACTGTTGAATTGATTTATTGATCTATGTTATATGAATGTAGTTTGAAGGCGAAAGTAGTACACATTAATACCGCTTCTGGATATCAATTAATTAGTTCATGCTTTTGTTGTTTATACCAGAATCATTTTCTTGCAATACAATCATCTTCATAGGATTTAGTTTGCAATAAAAACATCTTTATATTAGTCCCTTTTTTTTCCCCTCCGCTCATCTTTCCCTATGGATACCCATTTTCCTAATGTCTTTTTAGAAAATTCTTTAGGTGAAGAGGCCAGAATCATTTCCGGTTTATAAATATTCATTTTCTGTCTTCTCGCTACAGTAATGAATTCTATCATGTTTTGTCTAGAAACAAATGAAGCCTGAAAACAAAATTTCTGTTTATAGACTGGTTTCTTATCATTTCTTATTGTTTAGTTATGAACATATGATATTTGTTTATGACCAAGCCATGTTTGCCACTGCTTTAAAACCAGTACCGTTTTGCTGAATCATGTAATTGAGTGATTTAGAGACCTTACGGTTTTTATGGAACCCCTTCTGTTGGAAGTGGGTTTTTAATTTTTAATTTACGAATTATAAATTGTTATATTTAATCTTTAATTGTAAAACTTGGTTTATGACCACAGGACATTTAATACGGTACTTCCTATGGCCATGACATTTATAAAAAAAAATAATAATAATTTTGTTTGACCTTTTAAATTTGCTATGCAGGTTCCATGAACCACTTGTGAACATTGTTCCATTTCCTTGATTAACTTGGTCTGTTGTTCATGATTAGGAGCTCTGAAAAGTCAATGGAGAAGAAGGAAACTGCAGAACAGGAATTGATGATGAAAGGACCAGGAACTTTTCCTTTGGAGAGGTTATTAGCCATATTTCAGTGCCTCACATCCGTGGCAGAAGGTTCACTCGATGAAGAGCAAGAAGGAAACAATGAGTTAGGAGCTGTTAATGGTGATAGTGGACTCATGTCCGATGCTCTCTTACAACTATCCAGTCTCTGTAATGCTAATTTTATTAGCAAAGGCGGAAGCTGCCCATTAGAGGGCTCAACTCGGTATAGATCTACTGTGTGTGAAGATATGGCTTTGAAGGTAATTTTTCAAATCTTTTCTGGTTAGGTGTGTAACAATATCAAGCTCTTTTTATTTTTCTGCACTTCTTGTTTGTAAATATATGGTGCTTGAAATGATTGGTAGGTTGCAAGGAGCTTAAAGTTCCCTCTATCGAAGTACCTGTTTAGAAGATGACTTGCGACATTGGAAGCTACTGGTAGCCTTCAAATTGTACTTGGTGGTCTATCTAAGTGATAATTAATAAGAAATGTGTTCATATTGCTTATGGACTCAGATTAGAATTAGTATTTTAGATGTAATTTGACGAGCACAGTAAAGTTTTTGGTCAATCAAATGGAGAAAAAAGTGAGCTATTGAATATATATGGAATAGACAAATCGGGTGATATCTATAAATGGGAAAGTAAGTCCTATTTTGATAATAGTGAATTATAGTTAAATATTTGAATATATATAGCTGAGTAATTCCAACTTCTCGATTTTGTGGTGTGTGACAATTACTAAAATAAGGAGAGTAACGTGTGCATTGTGCAGGATGCCAACACTAGGATCCAGATACATGGACATTGAAGTTTAGAGACTTTTGTTTAGTTAGTAAATCAGATAGGGAAGCATTCTATGGGTATGGTGCCAGGTCCAGTGATGGTGGACACGTAGTTGGGAGCTGCTGGCAGTATGGGGCAAGGCTACCATCCCAGTCTCCTCAGTAGCTGGAGTCAAGCACAATAAGAAATTGTCAGTTCACAGCTTGGAATAGTGATATTCACTGGATTCTTCTGACCATGTAGTCCAATAATATTTTAAGGATTCATGTGGGAAAGGGATTCTTGACTACTTAATGCAATGCTTCTTACAGCTTTGTAGAAGTTGGTTAAGAAGCATCTCTTTAGAGCCCGTGGGAATTTTGGGAAGTAGGCCAGGTTGGGTTTCCTCCCTGCTTTAATGCGTATTATCTCGTTTTTAAGAAAAACACTCACTGTTGATTCGAAAAGAGGCGTGCTGGTGCTTGTTTTTTGCACAACCTTGCAAGAAAAATACTTGCCATGTACTAGTGGTGAAATTAAAACCGATCGAGGCAAATAGAGTTGCAGAGAGTTGAAACCCATAAAGTTCATCTGTGATGGACATCACATTGGGGTATGGGAATAATTCCTTGGGTAGCTGAGAACATAATGGTAGAGGAAATGAGGTGGGGTTGGATATCCTAAATGTATTTGGCTGCTTCTTCGATTTAACACAATCTCAACTACCAAAAGAATTATATATATTTATAAGGGTCAGGTTCCGTACCGCTCTTTTTTACTACTATTTCTACTGCACGTTTTCAAAATGTCAATGTGGATCGAGTATTTTGAGAAATTGACCGTTGGATTAGATACCTTTTTTTATGTATGTTATACATGCCAAAAATTACAATGATCTAACGATAAGATTTTAAAAAATATCACTATAAAAGTTGTGATGTTTTTTATTAATAAAAAATATAGTAGGTTTTCTAGCCATTTTTTCCCGAAACTGAATGTTTGATCATTTTTGGCATACCATATACATAAAAAATGTATCTAATTCAAGGGCAGGATTTTCAAAATATTCTACTCCTATTTGTGTTTTGAGAATGAGCGGTAAAAATTGTGTAAGGGTAACCTAGCCCTATATGTATCCCATAATTATTTATTAGCTTCAAGCTTACATAACATTACGTGAGCATGTGTTGACATGATTGTTTCTAGGATCATTTCTGTACAATTCTGATCTTGTGCACATATGCCCACTTTTGCGAAAGTTCGTATGAAGCTAATGGGTAATTATCGGATGCATATTTTAAAAATAGACAGTTGGATTAGATATTCTTGTTATGGATGTCACGTGTGCCAAAAATCACGATGATCCAACGGTCGAAAAAATGTGATATTTTGAAGAACAAAAAAGTTATAATTTTTTATTGGGACATTTTTGAAATATTTATTATATGGGTTAGGTTCCCCTTATATTGATGAACAATCCGAACATTCATCCCGTGGATTTGGATGGATTTTGCTAATTTCAATTGGATGTGGACTGGTTCAGACCAGCATGTGAATATGTATATTTTTAGGATTTACATGTTCAAGTGATAATGTTGGTACACAATTAGTTGGTGAATTAAATTACACTAGGTTCGAATTCGGTGCCGACATTTTAAGCAAAATTTTATGTGTAAAATTGCTTGGAACTGTGCATTTAATGCTCCATGGAGGGTTCAATATTAGAGAAGGATTGCCTCTATCTCAACCTTCGAATTATGCCAATTTATGGGCTAGTAGAAGATTAGGTCACTAAGCTCAAAAAACTTTATTTATTTATATTTTATGGTAAAAACCTTTTAAGTTCTGTTTAGATTTAGAAAAGAGACAAGCTTAGAAATCTTTGATTTTATCTAAAAAATTTCTTTGGTTGCTTAGGAAATTTAGAGGCAGTGAGAAAGAATAATCTTCCTGTAGACTTCCCATGGCTGATGGCAACTTGGAAGTATCTCCAACCAATATAGGCAGCCCACCTAAATTTGACACCGATATGGTGAACTGCCTTCCTAATTAATACCAATCCGTATTGTTGCATTTGCATTATCAGAAAGGTAAGGTAGCCTGCCCACCCCTCAAATTACCCATATCCTTGACTTTTACCAGGAGGTTCAATCTTATATATATATATATATATATATATATATATGTGTGTGTGTGTGTGTGTGTGTGTGTGTCTGCAAAGTATTATTGGACAGTTTTTCATGTTTGTCAAATAGCCTTAGACTCAGTGGCACCGTTTGGATTTATTTTTTATAAGTACTTATTTGCCTTTTTAAATTTTTTTTAAGAAATTACATATTGCAAATTTTTAAAAAAGCAAATAAGTACTTATAAAAAATAAATCCAAACGGTGCCTAAATGAATGAGGTTTACTTAGAGATCTAATTCAATAAATTTGTTAAAATCCGTTGAGATATAAGCTGATTTAAATTTTATTTTTAACTCATTAATTTATTTAATCATGTTTAACCAATTTATTATTCGGCTCAGTTCGACTCATTCTCAACATATGGCACTATCAAAGGCCCAAAGCTCAATAAAGTGGGGATTCATCTACACATTATTATATTAATTTTTTGGGGCCGGATATTGCCATCCGAGTGTTTTCATCTCCTTTGATTTTTGTTCACTATGCCCCCACA
>JAESVK010000524.1:149306-178707 GCA_017140935.1 Hamamelis virginiana | reverse complement strand
CCACAATCATCCTCTCATCACGCTTGGCCCTCTCTCTAGTCTCTATCCGCACTCTAGTCTGTCTTGGCCTTCTCTTTTCAGCACATAATGTAGGGGAAAAATGAAAATGGAAGAAAAAAAAATGAAGATGGGAGAAAAAAAAACAAATGAAAATTCGAGGGAAAACAAATCTTTTAAGTATTTTTGGTAAATTTGTACCGAACATACTTGAATATATTTGTTCAATTTCTTAAAACCAAACATATCAAGTGTTTTTGGTATTAGTTTAATGAATAGATCACAATTTTTGGAAAAGAAAATGCAGGAATCAACTTTTAATAATAATATAAAAAAAAAAACACATTTCAATATATTGCCCCTATATAGTTTTAAAATGTGACAAATAACACTCTTCCATCAGTTGATAGTAGTAGAACGAATAAATAATGGTTGACAGACCTATTTCTGATTAAATCTAAAATAGATGAAATTAGACAAGGGATGTAAAAATTAAATCTAAAATATTGAATTTATTATATTTAAAAGTTAAATATCCTTTAATGAAAAATTTGTACAAGAACATATTTGAAATAGTTGTGGAGGATAATTCTTGGGGTGGTAATATTCATCCCCATTTTTTTATTTTTTATTTTTCAATAAAGGCACAAACTTATTTGCAAATTGTAGGTGAGAGAGGAATATTTATGGGTAACTAGCTTAAAATGTTTACTCGTATTTATATAACGGTGCACTAAGATCCATGTGGGCCTGAAGCATGGTTTGTGCCGTTTAAAACCTCAGAAGAACCCAAAAAAAAAGGAAAGAAAATCAACGTTATCTCCACAGAAGTCAGACAACCTCAAATCCCATGCATTGACTTTTCTTTTTTTTTAACTTTAGATAGAAACCCATTTTCTTTGACAAATTATCCTCTTTTGCTTTCGACAGGTCATTAGGCCTCGAGCATGGGTTATTGTCCACAAATTGATGGTGGGGGCACAAAGACAGAAATTAAATGAGCCAACCCGTCATAGCGGTTGATTAATTCAGGGTGCATGGGTTAGCCAAAAATTGGTGGGTCACAAGTCACAAATTAAATGATCCCAATCGGCTTAAGCGGTTTGATTAATTCAGAAGTGGACTGACAATACCATTTCTCGCTTCCCTCTTTCTCTCTCACCTGTAAGAAAGCAACATTTCAAACTCTACTATTACTCCTCGAGTTAGTAATATTTTGATATTATAATATTTTTACCTTGTAAAAAAAATAAAAATAACACTTTTATTCTTAAACATGCATATACATTTTTTTTTTTTTTTGAAGACTTCAAACTTTTTTCATAGTTTTACTAGAAAAAGAAAATGAATGAGAATCTTATGTTTAGGTTTATTTAGTGTTTGGATGATATGTCACGATCTGAATTATCTGCACATTATCCAGATGAAAAATAGAACGTTCAGATCATGACATATAATCCAAATCCAAACAGAATATCCAGACTAACATTTCTAAAATTTATTCATGGCCAATAATTCAATCCTTTCCATTTTACTCGACGTACCCATTTTCGTGTATGGAAAATAATTTACGTGGGTGAAATAAATGGAGAGGAGGTGGAGGTGAGGCAGAGTCAACCCTGTAATAAATGAAAAAGGAGAAATTGGATGTCTTGACTTGTTTCACAACTCTCTCCCTCTCTCTCTTTCCATGCACTCACTTTCTCTCTCTAGAGTCTAGATCTATGCTATATTGTAATTGCTATCCCTCTGGTTACGTTAGCTTTTTCCTAGTTTTGACGAGGTTGAAACTTCAAGGAAATTAAGTTAGAGATAAATGGAAATAAATTACATAGTGACATCAATGCTCAATGGTTCCCCCTCTCTTTGTCATTGTATGCATTCAATACTAGGCCATCAAAACAGATGGTAATGTACCTACACGCACCCTTTAATTCTCTCACAAGAACTAGTAAGTATGCTGAATAATTAAATTTATTAAACTCAATTAACAGTTAATTAATTAATTAATACTCCACAATGTTTAATGTTTAATTTGTCATTGTTATATTATTCCATATATATATATATATATATATATATATATATATATGGATGAATTTATGGAACGGAAATCTTCTACCTTTTTAATAATTAATCACTCTTTCTTCTGTCATTACTTCCATATAATTAAATTCCATCATCATTAGAATTTATTATTATGACCCAACAAATAGTGGGTCATTTAATTAATTTAATTTTAATCGGATTATTTAAATGGTAAAGAAACTTTTGATATTGTCTTAATGAAAATTAAAATGATTTAAATCAAATGATCATTATTTGGTGGGTCCCTAGTATTTTTGGGAGTTTGATCTATCACTTCCATAAATCATTTTGCTCAAATCATTATGAAAAATGTTAGGTGGATCACGTTTTAGATTAAATTTTTTAAACTAAATGTTGTGGCAGTACGATAATATTTATACTGGTTTTAAAATTTGGTCCATACTGGTTTTAAAATTTGGTCCATTTAATATTGCTTATTCATTATATTCATTAGCTAATATGATATGCTGAACTAATCTTTTAGTTTAAAGCAATCAATGGACAAAGATAGCTTTTTAACATTTTTCAATTTTTAGGGTTTGGATAGCATGCCAATA
This sequence comes from Hamamelis virginiana, assembly GCA_017140935.1. Taxonomy (NCBI): domain Eukaryota; kingdom Viridiplantae; phylum Streptophyta; class Magnoliopsida; order Saxifragales; family Hamamelidaceae; genus Hamamelis; species Hamamelis virginiana. The sequence continues at coordinate 176,065 of JAESVK010000524.1, read as the reverse complement.
TTATGTATATTTTGTAATAACAAACAAATCAAAGCTATGAAAATACAAACAATTGATGATATCTATCCACTAACTTTCAACTTTTTTCTAATTTTTGTGATGTTGGCGGAGCCTAATAATACAAACAAGGCACGAAAGGCTAGGGTTATATATAAAGAAAAAGATGGAAGACCTCTTTAGATTTTATCTGGCATCTTTAACATTTTTATATACATACATGTTAACAGTCCCGATCTAGTCAGCATATGCTTATATATTTTATATAAACATGAAATTAATAGATAATTGCATATATATTTTGAAAAACTGACCGTTGACTAAGATATTTTACTTATATATGCATGTCAAAAATCACGGTGATCCAATGTAAAAATCTCAATATATCTATAGACCGGAAAAATTGCACGTGACCGTTGAAATTATCACAGTTTTTTTCGGTGAAATTTTTGAAAAACCGACCGTTGTTAGATCACTGTGATTTTGGCATAAATGACATACATAAGAATAATTTTAAATCCAATGCTCAGTTTTTCGAAAATTATAATTATCTTCTAACTTCATACTTACATAAACTTGTATAAGCATATGTTGACTTGATCATTTTTTGTGGGCATGACAAGCACTGCATGAATAGGAAATCCAACGGTCGAAATATGAAACGGTGACCTGCATCACCCCCTAAATGGGGGTGACCGGAAGCAGCCTGACTGAAAGCAGCCTGACTGTATCATTTCTGTATATATATATATATATTGAACTGATCATGTAAGGACGTCCATATGCTCTTATCGTATGAACATTTTTATTGGGAGAGGTATTTTTGAAAAATTGACCGTTGGATTAGATAATCTTTATATATATGTCATGTCTGCAAAAAATCACAGCGATCCAACCGTTGGTTTTTAAAATACAGACATTTAAACAACTTGATAGCATCCAACGGTAAATACTGTCAAAGCGTTTCATGAATTGTATTTTGAAAACCGATTATCAGATTACTGTGATTTTTGGCAGACATGCTTGACATTTATAATTAAGAAGATTATCTAATCTAATGGTCGGTTTTTCAAAATATCATTCCTATAACTTCCAGAAGGGACGTCCTTACGATAACGAGCGTAAGGATGTCCTTACAGGATCGCTTGTATATATATAGTCAGCATTTGCTGACTAAGTCAAAATTAGCAAAAACTTAAATAACTGTTAGATTATGTAAGTGACCTAAATCATCATTCAAATAGCCGTTTGACTTAGATCTAACAGTCATTTGAGCATTTGCTAATTTTGGTTAAGCTGGCATTTGCTGACTTGATCATTTCTCCCTTTATATGTACAGAAATAAAGGAATGCGGATAGTTTTAGAAATTTACTAATAGATAGTTTTAAAAATATACATCATTTTTTTTTCTTTGTAGTAGTACTTTGTCCCTTGTAGTTCACCTTACGCAAATTTGCAGAAGGTATACTTTATAACAGAACCATATATACAGTCTCAGTCCAGTGCACATATACTGACTTTAACTAAAATTAGCATGATGTCTTGAGCTAATTGTGGTATATGTATTTTAGAAAACATAACCGATCGTTGGATTAGATACTCTTCTTATGGATGCCATACATAAATATATGTCAAAAATTTCAGTAACCTAATATCAACATCTCAAAATACAAACGGTAAAAAATACTATATATCGCAACAAAGTAAGTTGGAAATTCACAGTGAGGTAGTTTTGAAAATTCAACATTTTTTTTGTTTGAAGTATTAATATTTGTAGTCATAGTGCATAATCTTTTCCAAATATAAAATAGAAAGGATAAAGAAGGAATCGCACATAAGCCGCAACAGTTTAAAGTGTTGGTGGGTCGCTCACCGAACTCTTAACCAAGCCACATGATGAACCCATTTTCATTTAAGAAACATTTTGAAGGAAAAGTTGTGAAGCATGCAGCTTCAAAATCACTATAATTAAACAACCCACGATCCAAAAACACACACACAGTGTGTGTGTCTGAGAGAGAGAGAGAGAGAGAGAGACCCATGCACATATTTTCTCTTTTTGTTAAATTATTGCGACTCTCCTCCGTCATAATTTCTCAACTAATCTCATTGAATTCTTCTTCATTCAATGCTTGAATTTAAAGTCCCAGCTCCTTTTCCTGCAAAATTAGGTGTAGAGATAGAAAGAGCTAGTTTTAGAGAGAGAGAGAGAGGTCGTATTGTTGTATATGGTTTTGGCGGGGGGAATTAAGACCCCATCAAACTGTGCCTTTACTTGACCGGCTGGTTTCCTGTTTTTCATGTATGTATTATTATACATATGACCCTCTTAGCTAGCTTAAATCTTCTTCAACGACCCTTCAGGGCATTTATGGTGCTGCTTCGGATGGTTAGAAAGTTTATATGAAGAGAGAGAAACAGCAAGAGAGAGAGAGACATGAGGTGGTGGTGAAGTTCAAGAACAGACTGGCCTTCATAATTGCTTGTCTATTCCTTATCACATTTTCAGCTATAAATCCCCTCCAAACAATTCATTTGTACTACTCAACACTCTCAGCTCTCCTTCTTCCCTTCTCTCTCTTGTCTTTCTCTCTCTTCTTCTTTTCCTCTCAGATCTTGTTTTCCGTACAATGTGGCCACCGTTGAAGCAAATCCGCCGTTGTTGATGAGCAAAACTTTCTGGGTTTCTTCTTTTTAAGTCAAATTATATATACTTGCCAACGGCTATTTTTTTCAAAGGTACGCTACATCTTCTATAGAAGTATTTTTCTCGGGAAATTATTTTCCAGGAAAACATTTTCGGTGCAACTGGGTTTGACGTATATGTATAGATATTACATTATAATGGATGTGTCTACGGCTTTGATGTTGTTCACGGCAATCACTTCTTATTTGCTATGGTTCACGTTCATCTCACGGTCACTGAAGGGTCCACGTGTCTGGCCCTTATTGGGCAGCTTACCCGGTTTGATTGAGAACTGTGATCGCATGCATGACTGGATCGCTGATAATCTTCGCGCGTGTGGTGGCACGTACCAGACCTGCATCTGTGCCATTCCATTTCTGGCACGTAAGCAAGGTCTCGTGACTGTCACGTGCGACCCGAAGAATCTGGAACACATTCTGAAGACCCGGTTTGATAATTTCCCGAAAGGTCCGACTTGGCAAGCCGTGTTTCATGATCTACTTGGTCAAGGGATCTTCAATTCTGACGGTGACACGTGGCTATTTCAGAGGAAAACTGCTGCGCTGGAGTTCACGACTCGGACGCTGCGCCAAGCCATGGCTCGGTGGGTGAATCGCGCCATCAGGCTGAGGTTCTGCCCAATTTTGGAAACGGCTAAGCTTAAAGCCGAGTCGGTTGATCTACAGGATCTCTTGCTTCGGCTCACTTTCGATAACATTTGCGGCTTAACTTTCGGAAAAGACCCGCAAACGCTCGCGCCGGGCCTCCCTGACAACAGCTTCGCATCGGCTTTCGACAGAGCCACGGAAGCCACGCTGCAGCGCTTTATTTTTCCTGAAGTCATATGGAAGCTCAAGAAATGGCTTGGGCTAGGAATGGAAGTCAGCTTAAGCCGAAGCCTCGTACACGTCGACGAGTACTTATCCAGCGTGATCAGTACACGTAAGCTCGAGCTGCTTAGTCAGCAAAAAGAAGGTAACCCACATGATGACTTGCTCTCAAGGTTCATGAAGAAAAAAGAGTCATACTCAGATTCATTCCTCCAACACGTGGCACTCAACTTCATCCTAGCTGGACGTGACACGTCATCAGTCGCGCTGAGCTGGTTCTTTTGGTTAGTTATACAAAACCCAACAGTAGAAGAGAAAATTCTACGTGAAATCTGCACGGTTCTGATTGAAACACGTGGCAACGATACAAGCATTTGGATTGAGGAGCCATTAGGGTTTGAAGAAGTGGATCGTTTGACATACCTAAAAGCTGCATTATCAGAAACCCTTCGGCTTTATCCATCGGTGCCGGAGGACTCAAAGCACGTCGTCGCCGACGACGTCTTACCGGACGGTACATTTGTTCCGGCGGGTTCATCGATTACATATTCAATATATTCGACCGGCCGGATGAATTCCACGTGGGGAGAGGATTGTCTTGAATTCCGGCCGGAGCGGTGGTTGTCGCCGGACGGCAAGCGATTTGAAATGCAAGACGCTTACAAATTCGTATCTTTCAATGCTGGGCCAAGGATCTGTTTGGGGAAGGATTTGGCTTATCTTCAAATGAAGTCGATCGCCGCCGCCGTGCTTTTGCGCCACCGCCTCACGGTGGCCACCGGTCACCGGGTGGAGCAGAAGATGTCGCTGACTTTGTTCATGAAGTATGGGCTCAAAGTTAACGTGCACAGCAGGGACTTAACGGCGATTGCGGCAAGTGTTAGGAAAGAGAGGGAGGGAGAGTTGTCTCGCGCCGTTAAATGTAACGGTAATTGTAACGGCGCCGTTTGTGAGGGCGGCGGCGTGGAAGTTGATATAGTTGATGGGGTAGCTTGAGGGCCTGTTTGGTGGTTGGGTTTGAAGATATATATGTTCATATATTACTATATGTTAGAGTCTTGATGTGGGTGGAGCGTGTTCCTCACGCGCTTTGAGAAGAGAAAAGGAGATAGACAGCATTTATCATATACATAGTACTGTTATAATGAAGTTTTACCTTTTATTCATTTATTAGGACAGATGGACTCAGAGTCTTACGTGGTCTGAATGAGAGAGAGGGGGTGGTTGGGTGGGTTAAAGAGAGGTTTTTAAGTTGGTAAGAATTTTTCTTACTTAGGGTGAGGATGAAAGCCTGGCTCTTGCATGGATAGAAGCAACCTTGTGGAAAAATTCTTTGTTCTTCTTCCTCAGATAATTTATAAGTTCTTTTTCTTTTTTTCAATTGATATTGTGTAAGTTGTTTGGTCTTAATAATAATGCACATAATTGAAATGTAAGATAATTTCTCTTATGAGGGATTTTCAGTATCAAAATGTTTACTTGGGAATTAATTATTTGTACTTGTAAGGGTCCGCTTGTATTAACTTTTTCTAGAATTACTTTTGGATCTTAAAATTTGGCTTGCTCTAAAAGAATAAATGATAATTACTTTTAAAGAACTTGAGGGATGATAGAATGCATGCCAAAATTTTTATACTAATAGTGATTATGGCAAAAGTTAGGAAGCTCCAACTTTTATCAGAATCACTTTTAGTATGAAAATTTTGATACGTGAAGATATGGTTTGAACATAATTTTAAAGAAATATGTGAAAATATAGTTATCCAAAAGTGATTCTAGCAAAAGCTAACGCAAACGGGTCCTGAGTTAATTTTCATTCATTTTAAGCTATCTGTCAAAGATGCCATGGTAAATATTGAGTATCCGAACCATATATGCACGAATATTTTATGCGCATTTCGGTTTGACACATAAGTACATCCAAAAGTAACCAACTAAAAACATCTTCAATGTCTTTCATGCAATTTGATATGTCAAAGTCAAAATTTGGTATCTCAAATAGCACAAAATGACATCAATGCCAAATTTTGGCACTTATATGCTCAAATGCATTAATACTATATTTTGTCATTTCTCACATTTTTTAAGAGAAAGTATGAGTTGGCACAACGGCAAGTGCCATTTGAGGTGCCAAATTTGGTACCAAGAGTTGCCATGCCAAAATTTGGCATCTAAATAGCACTCTCATTGGAGCTAACTATTTGGGCAGTAATGCCAAATTTTGACAATGACATGCTACGCATTCCACATACTGGAATCCCATGCGCTTACAGAGGGGGAACGGTGTCGGTCGTGAGGTGTCTTTTTTCTCTGGCAATTGCAACCCTTTTGTCCTTCTATTTCTTAAGAAATACCTACCAGTCATCACAGCAAGTATGCCCAAAAGAAGAAGAGGAAATGTGCCCTAACAAGTTGGCCAGTGAAAACCGTTGTCATGCCATTATCAGTCACTATTCCTTGAAGTTTCTTACAAACGTGCGCACATTATGCCTTTTTGGGAAGGATTTTTTTCCCAGAAAATTCATAACAAATGATTGTGTCATCTTTGAAATTTAACAAAACCAAACCCCAACCCAATTCAAGTAAGAGCGACCACTGAACAAGAACACCACCAAAAGACACATTTCAGCTAGCAATAGAATGCCACAAATTTGCAGTAAGGTGAAAAGAAGATATATAAATATAACATTAACTATAGAGATTTTGAAGTTGATATGAGGTATCCTCAGACAGATAAAATGTATTTTTTTCAACAAAAAAGAGAAGAAAAGAGGGCTAACGAAAAGATTTACGGGTGCAAATTGCCCGCAAATTATCTAAAAGATGTAGATTTAGGTAAAAGAAAAAGACAGTAAGCTGTAAGAAGTATTATGCCCGGCCCAAGGACCTCACAAGTTGGTAGAGAGAACTATGGAAGTGGCAGCACCTTTGCCTTATTCATTTCGTCGAGTTTTAGCTTGCATGCATTGTCATTTTTTGGTTTTCTGATATTGCTTCTGTCTCCTTGTAGTTCTGATCTCTAAAGTTATATAGGCGGCTGCATCTTTCCTAGCTTGCATTTCCCCCTAGTCCAGAATTTTCTCTCCAGTTGAAAACAAGTTCCAGACTAATGTTCCGATGAGGTACAATGCAACAGCCACTTTAAACACATCATCCCAAGAACCTAGAAAAGTAAAGTTTGAGAAGTAAATAACTGATTGAAATTGTAAAACAGTTGAGAAAAGCGAATGCCAAAAGCAAACTAAGTGGAGGTTTGGAATGTACCTCGTTGGAGTATGTATCCAGTTGCAGCTGTACCAAAGACACCAGCAAGCACTCCTGCTGTGTTTGATAGTCCTAGTAAAACTCCCTGTGATTGAATTTAGAAATAAAATTTCATTAGAAATATCTTAAACTTTCAGTGGGTTTGTTTCCTTGTGAAGAAATTAAAGACAAATTGAGGTTAAGGTTAATAAAAGGGACAAAAAAAAATTCAATTTGTTCTCATTCTTAAAGAAATAATTTTTGTTTTTCAAGAAGCACACCAGGAGCAAAATGATTCCAGAAAACATAACTGCAAGAAACAAATTATCTCCTAGAGTTCATTAAAACTAATTAATATTTCATTTCTAAAAAGGAAAAAGAAGCAATGTACTTACAGCATAACGCGGCCCGATGTCTTGATGATTGGAATATAGACCAGATTGTGAGAATGCATCCGATCCCTGTTGAAAATAATATTTGTATTGTTCATCTTCATTGCAAGATTGTAACCAAACAGAAAACCAAACCTTAGAGAAGAGAAAATGTTGCATTGGATTTTGGGACATGCATAAGTGCCCTATTCCTTGTGCCCTTGTGGGAATTGCTGATACATAATTACACAAAAGTATATGTACAGACAGTTAGCTGCATTCTAAAGATGGAATAATCTGAAAGGGCTCTTCTATGTGTTAAGGCATCAGATAAATTGGTCGTTTTTTTAAATATATAAAGAGATCTTTCTCCACAGTTCGGAAGATAATGTTACATTCTTGTCATCCTATAAATGTTGGTAGAGCTTTTAATTAAGCGGAGAGTGTGCTTGCTGGGTCCTTCTTTCCAAGGTGATTATATTATGGCTTCCTAAATTAATGAATAGCAGCTGAATATCTTTATAAATTTTCAGCTTATATAGTTTTCTTGGTATCAATGAAAAGCTTCTACAATTAATCCCCCCAACCGACCCACACCCTCACCCACAAAATAGGAAAAAAAAAATAAAACCACCACCCTCTCATCCCCCAAAACTAAGCAAATGAATACAATAAAAAATAAAAAAGAAGGAAGAAGATTGAGTGAATAAAGAAAGAAAGGAATAAAAAGATTGCTGGTTGTGAATATTTTCCCATGGACCTTTCAAGAAACTTATTTGGGAGCATAATTGGTCACAGTTCTCTTTTCCAAAGCTGGATTCAAGCTCTGTGTGTGTGTGTGTGTGAGAGAGAGAGAGAGAGAGAGAGAGAGAGTTCATACTGCATTAAAGAGGATTTCAACTTTCAAGTGAAAAGAGGTCCTACCAGTTTCAAGTTTCAACAACCATTAGAGAAAGAGGCACGGAAAAAACAAGAATGAGAACAATCCCCATTAATAGATGGACATTTACGTTGTACAATAAACAAGCAACGTCTTTGTTGTCAGAATACATCTTTTATAACTATGACAGGTGCCAGAATGTATCAAGGGTGAAAGTTTGTAAAAATATGCTAATCTTTATAGTCTTCTGTTATTAGCCATTTACTCTGCTTTCTCAAGGGAATATTTACATTTCAAGTGCCAAAACTCCTGTTGAATAAATGCCTAATAAAATAACACTTCACTATGAAGAAATAAATTTTTCCAACCTTGTAAATTCTTCCACAAGCAATGGCTGAAGAAATTCTTAACAATGCTCAACAAAACTTCATAGAGATAGCAAGCCAACCGCATATATTCAAGAAGATTAAAATACAAATAAAGCTCAAATGAAATTATAATGAAATTAGGTCAAACCTGACTGCATGCCATGCACAGTACTGCTAAAGCAGGTGTCCTGACATGGCTTAGCTGTGTAAGAAAGAAGGCTGGGCCCAAAAATCCAATTGATTGCATGATCTGCAACATTGAAAGGTATCAGAGAAAAGTTATCCTCAAAAAGTGGAAAGAGTAAACTGTTAATTTATTTATATGGCGCCTAGATGAACAATTGACCATAAAACTGTTGAAGTCCCATATTTGCCTAGATAATGGGTTTGACAAGTCTTCATATACTTGTTAGGGCCCTCCACCTAACTTAAGCTTTTAGGTTGGAAACTTAACATGGTATTAGAGCATGTCGTTTTTGGGTTTGTTTAGGCCTGTTTGTAGTTCTTGGGTCTGCACCTCCATGTGCTTAGGCTCCGTTTGTCTAGTTTAAGCCTGCACATGAGAAAGAGTATCGAAGCTCCACATCGCCCAAATAATGGGATTTGACATGTCTTCATATATGTGTTCCGACCCTCCACCTAACAGCTTAGACTTTTAGGTTGTAAACTTAACAGAAACAATTAAAATGAAATGGACTACTTCCATGTTAATAGATCTTATTGTAGGAAAAAATGTAGGAAGTAGCAGCATCCAAAAAATAGTCCTACTAAATATGTGCATGTGTATGTGACTATGTGAGAGAGTCTTTTATCAAAGTGGAAGCATTTCCTTTAAGGGTTGTAATTATAAATTTATATATAAAATATAAAAGCATCTTGGTAGTTTAAGTGCCACGATGATACCAATGTGGATCGGATGACACAAAGCAATACCCATATAGACACTGCCAAAGATCTTTAAGAAACTACAGTAGTCACCAGCCTTAGTAAAGAATGAATCCTAATGATACCAATATGTATTGGTACCAACGGTATATGGTCAACAATTCATATGCAGAATAGAATTGATCCTTGCCTTACGAACTGCTGTTATGGAAAGTCCTTTGCTCACAAGTGTGTCTGCAATCCAACCTCCTATATTTGCAAACACAGCCATGGTCAACCACGGCAAGACACAAAATAGTCCAGATTCAGTGAGGTTGAACTTCAACACCTGAGAAAACAAAAGGAAAAAAAAAAAAACTTAGTATGTTTATCAGAGTAGATATCAAATTCTAATCGCTATTCTGTGTCTCAATCAGTAATTTTCAGTGACAAGTAACTTACCAATATATTTTTCCCTGTATATAATGTGAATGTAACAGAGTTATAGATGTATAGTTACATGATAAGAAATTTCATTGGAATCATGTTTAGATAAATTATCCGACTGATACAATTTCTGCTAGTTTGAGTTGGCTCATAAAATTCAGAAACAACATGGTGGTAAGATATATTTGTTTAATTAAGAATGCCCTAGACCAATATGTAATTCCTAGTCAAGATTCAACCCCAAATCCAAATCCAACTCCAACTCCAACTCCATTGCAACTGTAAAGTACAGTAAATGTAATTTTAAAATGATTTTGAGTTTAGTGGTAAAAAATTGCATCAACTTTTTACAATTAAATTGTAACTGACAGATGTTTGTTCTCATTATGACTGATGAAAGCTCAGAAGTTGACTGGTCTTTAGTAAGGGGAAAAAGGCAAGGTGGAAGAGAAGTTACGACAGTAAAAGTTAGAATTGGATGTGCAATACTTTGTTAGAGTGAACTTAGAGTGAACTGAACAGATATTAAACTGGACAATAATTATGCAACATGAAAGTAAGGAAGTTCGAATATCCTTTTCCGGCAGCCCTGTCGTCAAGTTACTTAAAAGACAATGCATCATTTATGTATCAAGAAATATGTAGAAGCCTGGAGAGTCTGAACTGACCACCATGTATTATGGACCAACAAGGAGGGCAGTAAGTTCTAATCAGAAAATGGAACTGCTATTGAACTAGATGCAACTCTGAGTTTCCAAATGAACACACTTGTTAGTAGATAGCAAGTGCTGATAAAGTTTTTCTTCTGGTAAAGGAATTATTTTCATGTCTGATGTTCAGTCTCCTTTGGAAGGTTAATAGAAGCCAGATAGCATCAAGAAGCATTACAAAGTTTTTGGCATGCATCATTGGTATATATAGATTTACCAGAGGAAAAATATGGAGACAAAAGAAAATTTGACCCAACCAGAATAGGATATAGTAAATATCACCAATACCATTGTCTCAAATACCTGGCTATAGTATGTGGGCATCCATGTTAGAAGAATAAAAGTTCCCCAATTATGGCAGAAGTGGGAGATTATGAGAGCCCAAACAGGTGCCTTTGACAAAATTAGTTTCCATGGAATGACTGTAACAGGTTCCTTTGATACGTTGCCTCCCAAGATGAGCCTTCTTTCCTCTGCACTAAGCTCTGGATCTTCTTTTGGTGAACTATATGCCTGGAGAGATAGGAAAGGAAAGGCAGAAAAAATTTAAACATAAATGAATTGACATTTAGAGTGCAACTTACATATAATCATTGACTATATACATACATACATGAGTGTGTATGTGTGTGTGCGCAGCTGGGGGTGAGAGGAATATTTTCTTGCAATAAAAGACAGGGTAAACAGGAATATGACTGCTAAAATGAAGCAATTAAATGGAAGTACATGGTGGTGATTCATGCTCTCGATTGGAAGTTCCACAGAAAAATTTAGTCATATTAAAGAATCTAAACATCTGCAATATTGTCAACCATGTCCATGAGAATAAACTTGTTTACATTCAGGAGGTGTCACGAAAACGGAAAAATGCATCAGTTAAGTTTTGGTAAATCCAGGAGCAGCAGAAACAGCTCGTTTACTGATTCATTGAGTCATGAAACTGCCATCATTGTATGGAAATATGTTGATTTCAATTTATTTTGACTAAGTCAAAATACTTTGCAACGTACTTCCGCAAGGCTGTCCTACCAATATTGTAGCTTAAAACTAGAGAAGGTAATTGCGAGTAGGTGAAGCAAAAGTTCTCGTTTTCTTATATATATATATATATATATATATGCAGAAGAAGAAGAAAAAAAACTTGTCCACTAAAACATAGCTGAAAATGTTCTAAATAAATAAATAATAAAAGGGAAAAACTTACTTTAGTTAGCCATAATGCAAACCAGATACTTCCAAGGGAGCCAAATGAGTAGAATACCGATGGCCACCCGAATTTGTGGATTAGAATGGGAGAGAAAGCCAACCCTGTGACAGAACCTAGATACATGCCACTGTACACTAGTGCAAGTGATCTGCTTCTCTCTGACACTGGAATCCACTTAGAAAGTATATTATTCATTGCAGGCATGGCAACACCCTGATAAGAAAATGGACCACTTTTAAGCAAATAAAAATCATACATGTAATAGGCAGGAAGCTTTGATACAACACAGTTAAAAGGAGAAAACTTTGTGTCTCTAAATCATTATAATAACAGTCAACAGGAATGTATTAAAAAAATGATAGCATGATCACTTGGTCACAAGGAATATGAATTTCATGAACAACAACAATATAACAGAAAAAATCGTACTCCCTCCGTCCCATAAAAATAGGCCCTTTCCAAAAAACACGCATATTAAGTAAACTCATTAATTCATTGATTTGTGATCATTTTTACCTTCTATTTCCAAAACTATCCTTTTTCTACAATTGTATTTAGTGTCATGTCAAGGCATTCTTGGAATAATAAAGGGTAATATGGGAAAGTTAAAAGAAATATAATTTGACTTTTCAAAATGGACTATCATTTTAGGACAGCCAAAAAAGGAAAGAAGGCCTAGCTTTGTAGAACGGAGGGAGTATTAAACAATAAGAGCACCATCACTTGGTCAGAAGTAACATGAATTTCACTTTCTTTTATCTCTATTATACTACATATAGTGTTAGAATTATTTGGTTAATGCATTTAGTCATTGTCCTTTATTTCTGGATATTGTGTGTCTGAATGACACAAAAAGAATAGGTTGCTGATGCACTTAGTGTTATGATAAAGATTGCTAAGAAAGCTTGCTTGCCATTGCTCACACAAAAAAAAAAAAAAAAAAAAAGAACAGGTGCTTGAAGAAGCACATGAATCTACAACAATAATGTAGCATACTATTAACATGTATGCACACAAATGCCACATGCACAAGAAAGCAACATGATTGACACTGACACTCAGATTCACTCTCAGTTTGTCCATTGAGTTGGACAAGTCAGGTATCATATGTGATCATTTTTGGAGTTTAATGAATCAGACAGTGTTGCTGAACCAACATGAGATGATGCTTCAATGGTTGGTACCCAACTTGTTGAGATATGTGATGCCTATATGTTTGTCCCACATTGATTAGATAGTAGAAAGCCACCCCATGCTCTTGCCTGTATGAGGCCCATTAGTGTAACACTTAAATTTACTTAATATATTCTATACTTTTCTCTTTTATAAGTATTTAACATGGTATCAGAGCATGGTTCCGTAACCACCACGTTGCGCCACCACACCTAGCTCTAGCACCACCGCGGCCCTACCTCTCTCTCTCTCTTCACCGCAGCTTTCTCTTTCTCTCTCTCCACCGCGACTCTCTCTCTCTCTACTGTGGCACTCTCTCACTCTTGGTAGGGACTCTTTCCCTCTTCTTTCGGTCTTATCTCGGCACTTTCTCTAGAGGTTTGATTGTCTCTCCACTTTCTTAGGTTGCTCCACCTTTTCTCTGTCTTCTGTGGCAACCTAGGTTATTTCTTCTTTTTTCTATATGCTTTTTTGTGGCTGTCCAGAATTTATTTTATATAAATTTCTGTTTATATTTTGCCATTGATAGTGGTTTGACCCTCCTATTGTTCGGGGTTTTATTCTATGAGCTTGTCTTAGTCTGGCACCCTTGTTGTGTGGTTTTATTACACTTGGACAACCTTAGAGGTCGTTTTAATTACTTGGACAGCAAGGTCTTACTTATTATTTTGATTTGATGGAGCCTAAGAATATACTTGCTGCATCTTCGAGTTACTTTCTCTCTCCAAATTTTCTCCCAATTACATCCATTCGATTGAATGGTAGTAACTATGCTCAGGCAGTTAAGGTATTTATGCTTGGTAGAAATAAGTTTAAATATCTAATTGATGATCCCCTACATCTACTGATGTCTCACTTGATTGGCGAGGTGAGGATGCTCAAATTCGTAGCAATTAGTGAAATAGTATGGAGCCTACTATTAGTTGTAATCTAATTTTCTTAGATACTGCTAAACAGGTTTGAGATCAAGCCCGGGAATTGTATTCAGGCTCCAATAATCTTTCTCGTATTTATCGGTTGCATAAGGAGTATTTCTCTATTGGTCTTCAGGATTGGCCGCTAGAAGAATATTATGCTCAGTTCAAGACCATCTGTGAGGAGCTGAATTTGTATCAACCCATCTCTTCTGATGTCAAGGTAATGAAGCGTTAGAGAGAATGTATGCGAGGTCTCCATCTAAGAGGCTACCAAGAGGGGCCCCAAATTTTGTTTGAGGTCAGCCCATACCCCATTCAAAAAAAAAAAAAAAAAAATGTTTACATTCAAACAAAATTTTGTTTGAGGCCAGCCCACTGCCCATAACCCAATTTTGTTTGCTGCCGCCTGCCAGGTTAGACTCCCATCATCTCCCCGACTCCCATCATCTACCCTCAAATCTCCTAGGGCAAAAATCGCCCCACAACCCCTCTTTGCTCAGTCCTCAGTCCTCACTCTCTCTCTTTCGCCAAGTTAAACTCAAATTAACACAATCAATCTCCCCGACTCCCATCAAATCTCCACTCAAATCTCCTAGGGCAAAATCGCCCCGCTGCCCCCACAGGGCCCCTCTATTGCTCAATCCTCTCTCTCTCTTTTGGTAAGTAGTCTTTTTATCATTTATTTTATGTGAAATATTTGCTTTACAATTTTTTTGTGAGCTCTCAGTTCCTCCTTTTGCTATGTTTACTGCATTTTTTTAATTAAAAAAATTGTTATAAATGTTGTATATATGGCTTTGCTCACCACATGTTTGTAAAATTGCACATATGAGGAGTTTCGTAAAATTGCTTACCCTGTGGCTCAGTGGCTGTCCATGTATTTTTTTCAAACAACTTTTGTTACAATATCAATAATACTTTAAAAACATTTTGGAGGTGATATACTGATATGGCAGATTCATCACAAATCTATTAGTTGAGGTTTACATTAATTAAGTACAATTTAAGTATAGAAATTACACTAATGCTATGTTTTACAGTATATAGTTCATTAAGAAAATTAGTTCATGTACTCACACTGTCAACCATAGTTGATGGTTACATTGGGCCTGATGTTGTTCATCTTCTTGCTATTAAAGAGGTTTGCTTGGTTTATTGTTGCTTACCTATATACATGGCAGCTCTCAATTTGGCAATGTGTCCTGACTCCTGACTTTGAACTTCTTCCGATTGCTCTTCCTTTTGTGAATTGCTTGTTGTAGTATGGTTGTAGGTTTTAGACTAAGAAAAACTAAGGTATGCAATTTTATTTTTTTTTATATGTCAAAATGTAGAAGGGCCTCATTCTAGGAACTCCGTTTGGGGCCACCCAAACCCCAGGGCCGGCCCTGTATGCATGTGGCTCAGTTCTTATTTGGTTTGACTGCTTTCTTTGACTCTGTTAAGTCACAACTTTTAGGAAGCAAAGAGCTTCCCTCCCTGAGTGAAGTATTTAGCCGTCTGCGCTAGGCCTCTTTATCTGATTCACACCCTTCTTCTACTGTTCGTCCACTCGAGACATCAGCATTAGCTACTTCTATGGGAGGTGGCTTTATCCGTGGTGGCCGAGGGAGCCGTTCTCGTGGCGGTAGAGGTCGTGGTAGAGGCCGTGGTTCTAGGAAGTGCACTCATTGTGGTGGTAAAAACCACACTGTTGATTACTACTGGAAGCTTCATGGGAAACCTACTGCTAATCAGGCTATGTTTTATGAAGATGATGTGGAGTATCAGTCTGGCCTCCTTCCTACACCTGTTGCTATTCCACCAACTTCAGCCAGTTCTTCCACTGGATGTATGATTTCTATCTTTGAGGATGACTATCGTCGTTATTGGAGTGCACAACAGGCTTCTACATCTTCCACAGCTATTCTTGCCACTAGTTCCTCTACTCAGACTTCCCCTCCTACTCAGACAGGTATTCCTATAGCATTTCTTTCCTCCCCGTCTTCATGGGTCATCGACTCTGGAGCTATAGATCATATGACAAGCACCTGAGGTACTATCTCAAATATTTTTACCCCTCAAACCTTGCCTAAGGTTATTCTTGTTGATGGCTCATCCTCTCCCATTTCTAGGATTGGAGATACTGTTCTTACACCAGATTTTCCCTTATATTCGGTCTTATATGTTCCTAAGTTTCTTTTTAATCTCATGTCTGTCAGTAAAATTACTAAATCCTTAAATTGTTCTGTGACCTTTTCCCTTCATATTGTACCTTTCAGGATCTCAAGACAGGGAAGTTGATTGGTGGCGGGCATGAGACTGGTGGCTTGTATTACTTCTCTCTTGTTGGGTCTGCTACTCTTTAGACTTTTTTGTCACCCATGGAGTATCATTTTCAGTTGGGACATCCGTCTCTCCAAAACTTGAAGTTATTATTTCCATTGTGTCGTCAGCTTGAGTCTTAATCTTGTGAAGCGTGTCAATTAAGTAAGCACCGTAGAGTGCCATTTCTGGCTAGACCAGATAGTCGTGTGTTTAGTCTTTTTCATTTAATTCATTATGATATTTGGGGTCCTAATCGTGTCCAATCCTATTTGGGATTCAATTATTTTGTTATTTCTGTTGATGATTTTTCTAGAGTTACGTATCTTTATATTATGAAGTCCAGGTCTGAGTTCCATTTTTAAAGCTTTTTATAATGAAATAAAGACTTAGTTTAATGTTCCTATTCGAATCTTTCGATCTGATAATGCTAGGGAATATTTTGAATCACAGTTATCTCAATTTTTTATTGATCATGGGATTATTCATCAATCTTCTTGTTTTTACACACCACAACAGAATGGGGTAGCTGAACGCAAAATGAGCCATTTATTAGATACTACTCAAGCTCTTTTATTTCAAATGCATGTGCCTAAACCTTATTGGAGTGATGCTCTCCTTATTGGTTGTTGCCTTATCAACCGCATGCCATCCACTGTTCTTAAAGAACAAACTCCTCATGCCACTCTTTTCCCCGATGTTTCTTCCTCTGCTCTTCCTCCTAAAGTGTTTGGGAGTGTTTGTTTTGTGCATGATTTACGCCCTGGTCGGGACAAACTTGATCCTCGCTCTCTTCGTTGTGTCTTCTTAGGTTATTCACGTACTCAAAAGGGCTATAAGTGTTATTCTCCTTCACTTAGACGTCATTTTGTGTGTCCTGATGTTACTTTCCTTGAGATGGTTCCTTATTTCTCTTCTCCTGTCTTAGTTCAGTCTGTCCAACCATCTACTTGTTTTCCCTGTCTTTCACCTCCTTCTTCTTTACCTTCCTCATCTGCATCACCCCCATTACATGTGTATACTCGTCGTCGTCGCCCAGCAGCTCCTGCCACCGATCCATCTTCTTTGACTCGAGATCCACTTTCTGTCTCTCCACCACCTATTGTACCATCGACTTAGCTATCTGATTCTTTACCTATTGCTTTGAGGAAAGGTAAACGCACTTGTACTGCTCATCCTATTTCAAATGTTCTTTCTTATTCCAATTTTTCATCTATGTTTCGCTCTTTTATTGCTTCTCTGTCCTCTACTATTATTCCTCAGTCTGTACAGAAAGCTATGTATCATAATCAGACGTGGAATTTAGTTCCTCTTCCTTCGGGTAAGAATGCAGTTGGGTGTCGTTGGGTCTTAACTGTGAAATATTTGCCTGATGGTTCTATTGATCGTTTCAAAGCCCGCCTTGTTGCTAAAGGCTTTACTCAGACTTATGGTGTTGATTATGCTGAGACTTTTTCCCCTGTTGCCAAAATTGCTTTAGTTTGCATTTTGATCTCTTTGGCAGCCCATTCTGATTGGCCTTTATATGAGTTGGATATTAAGAATGCTTTCTTACATGGTGATCTTCAAGAAGTGGTGTCTATGGAGCAACTACCTGGCTTTGTTGCTCAGGGGGAGTCTGGAGTCCAGGGTATTAAAAATCGGCTGATCCCATACGTATCGAGCGATACGTATCGGAAATTCAAGGCACCTGTACGATATTTACGGCTTTACGGTATGGGAATCGTAGCTCACATGGTATCGGGGCCGATACCATACGTATCGGGGTGTAACAGTCCTGTACACCGTTCCGATACACCATATGAAGAAACCCAAATGTCAGAAATTGCAGAGATTCTTGACAAATTCAAACATTTATTTGCTTTTTTTTTTATAAAAAAAGGTAAAATATACCCATTTTATGCATTAAATGTTGGAACTGAGAAGATTAGAAGAAGAAATCAAAAGAGAAGAGGAGAGAAGGAGTCTGACGGAAGGAGAACTGGCTTGCGAAGTTGCTGCCGCCAGGAGTACACCACCGGCGACACTGCCGCCGACCAGATGGAGCCTCGCCGACTTCCCTGACATCGTCCGGTAACCCATCGCAGGCCACCTTCTTCGTTGTCCGGTGAGGCGGTGAGTACTTCTCCTTTTATTTATATATATATATATATATATATATATATATATATATATATATATATAGGCAGCGCTGAAGAGTCAGACTCACGAGTGTGAGAATGAAGGTTATATACTTATATATAAATTGAGTCAAAATTGAGGTGGAAAAGTCAAAATTGATGTTTATTTTTATTTATTTTTTTCACACAAATTAAAGCCTATTAAGAAATTATTAATAGTATAAAAATTCTAAATTAGTATATATTATTTTAACTAAGGCTAATTTTTCTATATTATTTAAATAGAGTATAGATTATTTTTTAATAATTTTTAAAACTATATTAATTTTATATAACTTTTTATAAATAATAATTTGTTATATAAATTTATAAATCATAAAAATTTTAAAATAAAAACATTAAAAGCAATGAAAAACATTTATTAAAATAAATAAATAAATTCAAAACCTTTTAAAAATTTTATTAAAAAAATTTCAAAAAAATAATATTTTTTAAAAAATATAATAAAATTAAAAAAAGTGTAAAAAGTGGTTGTAAAATTATTATAAATCAATTTATACTTAAAAAATTATAATTTAGTTTGAATTCAACTAAACTAGCAACATATATAACTTATTTTCAATTTGTTTGAAATGATAATATTTCATATCAAAATTTTATATTAATAATTTTGTATAACTCTGTATAAATAATAACTTGTTATATAAATAATTAAATATATAAAATTACTGCTATGATGAGGTGCACTTAATACTAGAGCCGCTTACAGTAAAAATTTTGAAAAACAGACCGTTGGATTAGATACTACTATTATGTATGCCATGCCTGCCAAAAATCAAAGTGATCCAACGGTTGGTTTCTGAGAAAACTGACTGTAAAATAATTTTAATTGATTAATATATTTTTGAAGACTTGATAACTTGAAATAAATGCACTAGAACTCTTTGAAAACATTAATATATAGTACTAAAAAAAAAAATTTCACGGCCACGGCGCCCGATACCCGTTCCGTATCACCCGATACCCGTTACACCTTTACCATTACTCGATACTTAAAACCATGGTCTGGACATGTTTGTAGGCTTCGGAAGGCTATCAATGGTTTGAAACAATCACCTAGAGCTTGGTTTGGCAAGTTTAGTGAAGTTGTGTTACAGTTTGGGATGTCTCATTGTCAGTCTGATCATTCAGTATTTCTTCTCAATTTTGAACGTGGTAGAATTCTTCTTGTTGTGTATGTTGATGATATTATTATTACTGGAGATGATCAGTCTAGTATTGCTCAGCTGAAGGTCTTTTTACAAACTAAGTTTCAGACCAAATACTTGGGAACTCTGCGATATTTTCTGGGTATTGAAGTTGCAAGATCTAATGAGGGTATTAGTCTATCCCAACAGAAATATGTTCTTGATATTCTTGAGGAAACAGGTTTGTTGGGTTCTAGACCAGTGGATACTCCTAGGGATCCTAATGTAAAGCTTTGGAGTGAACAGGGTGAACTTATTTCTGAACCAGATCGATATAGTCGATTGGTTGGTAAATTGAACTATCTTACTATCACTTGTCCAGGTATCTCTTTTGCAGTAAGTGTGGTGAGTCAGTTTATGGCTACTTCAAGAGTTCCGCATTGGGAAGTTGTTCTTCGTATAGTGAAGTATTTGAAGACTCATTCTGGTAGAGGGTTACTGTATAAGTCTAATAATCATCTTACGTGGAAGGCTTTACAGATTCTGATTGGGTAGAATCTCCATCAAGTAGAAGATCTACCACTGGCTATTGTACCTTTTTAGGAGGTAATCTGATTAGTTGGAAAAGTAAAAAGCAGAGTGTAGTTGCCAAATCTAGTGCTAAGGCTGAGTATCGTGCTATGGTTCATACATCTTGTGAGTTGACATGGATTCATCATTTCTTGTTAGAGCTCGGGGTTGAAGTTTCATTGCCTATGTCTATGGCGTGTGATAATCAAGCAGCAATTCATATTTCTTTTTCCTCTGTATTGTAGTACATCTTGTCCTCTTCTTCTTTTAATAATATTTTGTTGATTATCAAAAAAAAAAAAACAAGCGGCAATTCATATTTCTTCTAATCCTGTGTTTCATGAGCGGACCAAACATATTGAGGTTGATTGTCACTTGGTTCGTGAGAAAGTGGAGAAGGGCACTATTTCGACTCCTCATGTTTCTTCTCAAGCTCAACTTGCAGATTTGTTTACCAAACCTCTATCTCGTGATCGTTTGGATTGGTTATGTTCCAAGTTGGGATTATATGATATATATTCTCCAACTTGAGGGGGAGTGTTCAGATATGTGATGCCTATATGTTTGTCCCACATTGATTAGATAGTAGAAAGTTAAGATATGTGATGCCTATATGTTTGTCCCACATTGATTAGATAGTAGAAAGTCACCCCATGCTCTTGCCTATATAAGGCCCATTAGTGTAACACTTAAATTTACTTAATATATTCTTTTCTTTTCTCTTTTATAAGTATTTAACACAACTAAACAACAAAACCAAGGCATAACATATGTTTCCTGAGTTTAAAAGTCCTAGAGGTCTTTTGGCATTTAAAGACCAGATGAAAACATTACTCTTAACTTAAATGGTAAGCTTTAACACAACATCCTTCCAAGGTGGACTAGATTCGAAATGGAAATGTTCTATGATTATTCTAGATATCCGAAAAAAGAAAACATAAAAATTAGTTCTCTGAGCTATTTCCATCTATTCCAGTAAAGCAAAACAACACAAAAGAGAAGCATCATAAGAAGCTAACCTCACCAATCCCCATAAAAGCACGCATGACAAGTAAGAAAGGAAGCCCAACTCTTGCAGCAATAGGTGTCAAAATTGTTGCCACCGACCACCAGATCACTCCAAAACCCAATACTAGCTTCCCGCCGATTTTGTCTGCCCATATACCTCCAACAATCTATATGCCAGAAAAGTTAAAGAAACGACTGTTAGAGAGAGACAGAGATTGGTTGAAAATTATATAAATGAATAATCATTCGAAGACCACAAGAAATGCCAGTGCCAAGTCAGTTGGACAAAACCACATCCCTTCAGAACTATATATGTTAATAGTAGAAGCTTAACTAATTACAATTCAATGCACTTGTATGGAAATTGATAATATACATTTAAATCCACTTTCATGTTGTGGAAATGAGTCCAACCTGAGTGAGTAGATAACCCCAAAAAAATGAAGACTGAATTAGTCCAACAGTTGCACTGTTCCAGTTAAACTCCTGGGACATTGGAAGTATTGCAATGCTCATATTCACCTACAATGAGACATTTAGGTTACTTAGCATATAAAGATATATTTTACCTTGTATCTTGAATTGCTCAATGTAGCATTAGTTCACTTTTAATTGCTCAATGAAGAAGAAAACTTCATAAATTAAATGTAAGACTGCTAGCAAAAACTAAGTGGAGCATGGAAAACTTCAAACTTCAGATTTAACATATGAATATAAGAAAGAAGACCAGATAATAACTCACACGATCCATGTTGCATAATAGAAATGCTGAAAAACAAAGCAGTACTATAACCCAGCGCTTAGGAAACTCCCACCAAGGAGATATAGCCTGCACATTCCCTTCTACTAAAACAGCTTCACTTGGCACTTCTGAAGACTTCAATGAATCCATTTTTGATCCTGTTATGTCATACTCCTCAGACTTGTAGTCAGCGCGGATCCTGTTTACCTTAACGTGCTTGTACTGATTGCCTTTCTTGTCATAAATACCAAGCTTATCCAGCCTTCTTGATTGAACCCAACTGCTATGAGAGAGATCTGAAAAAAGATAGCATTGACATACTCCAATTTTTCGCCTAGGATTAATGCTGTGAACCTTTTCACCAGATTGTTGGGACATTGAAAAAGGATGCCCCCCTTCATCATGAAACGTTGCTACAGCTTTCAGAACTTTCTTATCTGAAGGACCAACAGCACAAAGAAATGAGCCAGATGAGTATCTAGATACAGAATAGTTTTCCCTTGGTATGGATAATTTTTTGTAGAACGTTTTCCTTTGTGCATTTCCGCCAAAACACTCTCCTCTGAGATGTGCTGCACCTTTTTCTGTTCGACATACTTTTCCTGCCAATATCAGATAGTTACTAATCTATTTTTCAGTCTAGGGGGGCTATAGGAAACCAAACTTATGATAAAATTTATGCAAGAATTAACGTGCCAAATTTCCCAACCTCTCAAAAAGGCACCGATTTTGCAATTTTGCATTTAAGGAATTAATCAATTTGATGGCCTATAATTCAATTATGCATACAGGTAATTTTGACCTAAGATATCGGCAAATGTTTCAATATACAAAAACATTCAAAACAAAAATTATGATGATGATGATGATGATATATCAAAATAATATTTCCCAAATTGCAACTCTTATTCGATTATCTCCAAATAGAATGGCAAATTTTGCAGCTACTGTTTGGTCGTCCAAATATATATATATATATATATATATATATATATAGAGAGAGAGAGAGAGAGAAATGATCATATCAGCATATGCTTACTTCAGCTATTGTAAGCATGAGGCTGATAGGTAATTGTGGGATACGTATTTTCAAAAACTGATCATTAGATTAAATACTATTTCTTATGTAAGTCATGCAACAGCTTTTCAAAGATAATTG
Organism: Hamamelis virginiana; assembly: GCA_017140935.1. NCBI lineage: Eukaryota > Viridiplantae > Streptophyta > Magnoliopsida > Saxifragales > Hamamelidaceae > Hamamelis > Hamamelis virginiana. The sequence goes on along the minus strand of JAESVK010000524.1, from coordinate 153,281 downwards.
TAGACATGATCAATGCATAAAGTATAATGCATGAACCGGTTAGAAACATGCTAGACAACCGGATTAGAGGAATGTACATTATCATGAAACAAGCAGCGCACATTTCATTTTCAGCCCCAGCCCCCATGGTAAATTTAGCATGAACATATACTGATATTTAAATGTTAAGTGGATCCTTAAGACCCCAAATTGAAGGGTAGCGTTCATTAAAACCAAGCCCATTGCATTCTTAACTTCAGAGGACTCTAGACCAATATGAAAGTTATATATAAAGGACCATCGGGTTTTCAATATGGAATTTCAAATATGTAAGAAATATACTCCAAGTGGTATCAACCTAAATCTAGGTCCAGCCGATGAAGAAATAATGTAAAAGTTTCTAATATAGACCATAAAACATTAAACCACAATAGAACTGCATGCAGATTGCAATAATGTCTGTTCTAATTTGGGGAAACTGTTTCCAACAACAAATCATAAAATCCATTTTGTCCAAAGCATTTTCAATTTTAAATTATTAAACATTTAGGACCCAATTTTTTTATGAAAAAAAAAAAATTGCTCTAATGAACCTAATAAGGCTTTTTTTTATGAAAAAAATTGCTCTAATGAACCTAATACGACTAATTGACTCAAGTAAGTTGAATTTTTCATTTTGAAGAAACAAAAATAACCGAAAAACAGAAGACCCTAAAATTCTATTTTCTCTGCTTTTCCTCTGTTTTCTCAGCAACCAAACAGAGGACAAGGAGCAGCTGCAGCCAACCAAAAAAATCTGATTTGGGGCAACTGTCGAATACTCATCGGTTGCCAAATTCATCTTATTTATGTCAAACAAATCAAAAAAGAAGAACAAATATGCATCAAAAGACCTGTGCAGATTTGTTTGGAACCTGTTGAATTCAGTTGTGAATCAAATTTTCCCAAGAAAATACAGAAACCAAAAGTCATACCAATATTTGTAGTCCATATTATACAAAAATCTCATAAAAAAGACTGCATGCAACTATATCTTTATGCTCAATTCCTTTAGAAAAAAATCACATTCAGCTCACACTACAGTCTTCCACTCCAGACCAAAATCTATTTCATAAAACACACATGCAACATCAAATCCAAAAACAAAAATGATAAAACAGGATAAGTCATTCAATCAACCCGAAAATCTGACATGCATGTAATGAATCGAGAAAGATAACACAAGTTGCACAAAATGCAGGCATGCAGCAAGAATTCCTGCTCAAACTAGGACAAAAAAGTATGTATGTATATATGCACATATGTGTATTGTGCGTGCGCGTGTTTGTATATATATGTGTGTGTGTATATTTAGATATACCTGAACCGATAAAGGAACCGAAATTCCGGTTAGAAATCAAGCCGCCTATAGCCATTGGTGAACACCGGCGATAAGAACTGAAGGCTGAACCTATTAGACCATTACAGAGTCTTCAAAGTTCAAATTATAAAAGAAAAAGTCGCCATTTTTAACGCTTTTTCTCTCTTATTTCTCTATCTACTTTCTCTCTCTAAAACGCAGAGGATAACCAGATGTTTTTCTTCGCACGATTTTCCTCTGCGATTTTTTTTTTTTTTTCGTTTTTGAAAAGCGGGAAAAATCTCAGTGGCGTTCATGTAGAGAGCAAAGGAGGGTCGAGAGATTGACACGTGGCACTTCATCATCGTGATGGGTTCGGTTGGGGAAAGGACAAAATTATACGAATATCCCTCCATGCTTGAAAAAATTACGATGAGTTTAGCAGGTTAAGTTTGTAAATAGGGTACGGTTGGTATGGGCATATCAGGAATTTCGAAGGTTATTTCTGAGCAGTGCGAGCGTTTCTGCATCGCAGAAGTTGCATTCACCAGTTACCGGTCAATTAATGGACTATGGACCCAAAAAAAACAAGGGAAAATTGGACAAAACGCGGCGTTTTCTTTTTGTTTTTTAAAATTCTGTCGTCCTTAATTTTTAAATTATGCGTGGAATATTCGCATCGTGACACGTGGAAAATAGGATTTGTGTCTGAAAACTGAAAAGGGCGAGGTACTTAAGATTGGGCCGAGGCCAGGGAGTATTGGCATTCCTAGCCCATTATGAAATTACATATCGAATTAGCCATTGAGATTATTATTTTTTTCCACATGGTATACATTAGTATTGGCAGTGTTTGTGGGATGTATGGGATTGAAATCCATCACTTAAACAAACCACCACAAACTTATCAAAGGCGAGAGTCGAATCCTTGACTTTAGATAAGTGTCATCGGCCCTAGCCAACTCACCATTGAAATTATTAGTAAGGAAATTACCTTTTTTTTTTTGGTATGGCAGTAAGGGGTATCCTGTACTAGCTTGCTCGTACTATACTAAATCCCCTCCCCAGTCTAATATAAGGCGGTGATCCACTAAAGTTTAACGAATTTATAAGAAATCTTATATTTAAAAACTAGACCTATAGTGGGTGATGCATGTAAATATACTAAATAAATAACAATTAAAAACAAAAAACAAAAAGCTGAGAAAAAATTTTGAATTTTCGATATGATTATTGAAGGTTAAAGAGATAAATGGAATATAGTAGTTAGGGTTTAGGGTTATTATTTGTAATGAATATGAGTATTCTAACAAATGACACGTGGTGGGAAAAAAATGCTGGTTTAAAAAAATTGATTTTTACAAAAATGGGCTAGCCACTGCTTATCATATTTGCGGTTGGTTCCAAATTGGGCAGCCACTAATAAATCGTTAAGCGGCTGGTGTATTTATCTATTCTAAAAAGTGAAAATGGGGTCAGCCACTAATTAATCGTTGAGCGGCTGGTGCATTTGTCTATTTGTAGCTGACAAAGCACAGAGAATTGTCGGGGAGTGCTTTTCGTGCAATGAAGAATGGCCGTTTGTCGCAATTTTTCTGGGGATTGATGGATTAATTCAATGAGCGAGTCGCTCACTATAATCGGTCTGTGTGTGTGTGTGTGTGTCTATATATATATATATATATATATATATATATAATAAAACTTTGATAAAAAATAATAAAAAATATTATTTTTTTTAGAAGACAATTTGATAAATAATTTTTTATTTTTTTTTTAAAAGAAAAGAAAAGAGCAAATCAAGTCTCCTATTGTCTTTCTATAATACGAGTTATGGATCCTCTGCTTGGGCTTGGATATACTTGGGTGATGTGTCATTATCTGGATGCTCTGCTTTTCACTTTGGTGATGTGTAGATGATCCAGATCATGACACATCACCCAAGCACCAAGCAAACCCAAGCAAAGGATTCTCATTCCTATAATACTATAAATCAATGTTATCAAACCCGGACCGGCCGGTTCAACCGGTTGGACCGTGAACCGGTCCCCTTTCCGATTCATTTAACCCACAAAAACCCGTTTTTCAAAAAACCGTTCAACCCGGCAGTTCAACCGGTCAAACCTTTTTTTTTTTTTTGAAAAAAAAAAAATTTAATTTTAAAATTTTTTTACATTTTTTTTAAAGGTGCTAAAATGACTAAAATGGTCCCAATATTTTTAAAATCTCTTAAAACTAAGAAGGCTAAAAAGGCAAATTAGTTTTAAAAAATCTCAAATAACAAAAAAAAAACAAAGCATATAATTTAATAATACAATATTCTTATCTTTCATTTTAAAAAATATATATAATAAAGATTGATCAATAGTAATTATCAATTTTCAATTTTGATGAATGCACATAAATTCAAATATATGAATTGATTGTACAAACATTTAAATAAAATTATATTTTGAATCATTTACAGCTTTTATTATAATAAATAAATAAATATATATATTTATGACCTCACGGTTCAACCCGACGGTTCAACCGGTTGAACCTTAACCCGGTAACTTTTCCGGTTCGATGAACGGTCCGGATTTTAAAACAATGCTATAAATAACACTAAGAGCATCTCCAATGGAGCTGCCATTTGAGCTGCTAAAGCCAAAAAT
>JAESVK010000524.1:114757-148906 GCA_017140935.1 Hamamelis virginiana | reverse complement strand
TGCGGTCTCAAGTATCTTGTGCTTCACGTTGGCTTAACATAAAGCATTCATGCTCCAAATTTCACGGGCACTTAACACAAATACAAAATACATACAAAAGTGGGGAGAACATACCCGATATGGTATGTATTTTTAATTTGCTATTAATTTTAATTAATTTTTTAATTGCTTGTTTGTTTGTTTATTTTTAATAATATATATTTTTTTTATTTTGCAGTACAATAGAGCAAAAGAATTGTATGCAAGTGTCGAGAATAAACCATTTATTGTTGACCATTGTTGGAAAATTTTGGAAAATACCATTAAGTGGGTAGATGTGAGCACTGCGGGCAGTACTCTTCTCACTCAAACAGACACTGACTCGAACATTCCATCCCCACTTAATTCCCCAATTCTTAGCACAACTATTTCTCTTGATTCTGATCATGATGCTGAGATAAGCGTTTCCTCACTTAGAAAACGCCCAAGCGGACGAAAAGCTGAGAAAGTGAGAAAAGGGAAGTCCAAATTAACTGGGATTGAGGGAAATCGTTTTTGTAACTTGATGGAGGACTTTAACAAACAATCATTATCATTATCACTTGATATTGGGAAAGTCCAATTGCAAGAACGGAGAATTAAGGCTCTTGAGGATGCGAATATAAACAATAAGGAAAAGAATATAATCGAGAAGGAAGTGAGTGAGACAGCAAAAATGAGGGAGGAGAGAGAAATTATGATGATGAATTTGGATGGCATGATACTAATACGAGGCTTTACTGGGAAATGCTTAAAGATGAAGTGTTTGCGAAACAACTAGCTCGTAATGAACAGTCCTGTTATAAAAAATGAGTTATTATGAATTTTATTACAAATGGTTATATTAATGTAATGGGTGGATGCGACTTTAATTATTTTTAATGTTATGTATTTATTTGGGATTTATTTGTATATTTATAATTTATAACATTTATCATTTTTTAAAATTGTTTAAATGAAATATAACTTTAAATATGCATTCATAAACTTAAAATTCATACAATAACATAGTGCATTCATTCCAAACAACAAAAGCTTTAATTGTATGACCCCCTACCACGACGAGCCTATATGTGTTCAATCAAATCATTTCTAAGCATATGATGCATCCTAGAAGACCGAATCATATGATGGCGAGCCATAAATTCGTTGAACTGTTGTGTCATTTCCCGTGAGATTTCAGATGATGATTCTGCAATATGTGCTGGTATGTCATATTCATAATCAAGGGACTCATCTCGCTCATCTTCTATTATCATATTGTGCAATATAATACAGGTCTTCATAATGTTATGAAGATCATCACGAGACCAAGATCGTGCCGGTCCACGAACTATTGCAAAACAAGCTTGAAGAACACCAAATGCTCTTTCCACGTCTTTTCTATATGCTTCTTGCATTCCATTAAATTCCCTTTTATTTTCTTCATGAGCATGAGAAATTGATTGGACAATGGTTGCCCACTTAAGATAAATGCCATCAGCAAGATAATATCTCATGTTGTACTGGTGGTTATTAATGGTAAAATTGGCAGGTGGTGCACGTCCTTCTGTAATACCTGAAAATAAAGGAGAATGGTCAAGAACGTTAATGTCGTTGTGAGAACCACGCATACCGAAAAATGCGTGCCATATCCATAAGTCGTGGGAGGCCACTGCCTCGAGCACAATGGATGGTTTATGTATATGGCCGGTGTAGGCTCCATGCCACGCAGTTGGACAATTCTTCCACACCCAGTGCATGCAATCTAGACTTCCCAACATTCCAGGAAATCCACGTTCCTCCCCATTACGCAAGAGTCTTGCAATGTCAGCTTCATTTGGATATCTCAAATAATTTGAGCCATACACTGCAATAATCGCATAACAAAATCTTTGTAATGACTCTGTTATAGTGGTCTCGCCCATTCTTATGTATTCGTCTATGGCATCGGCACCAACTCCATATGCGAGCATCCGTAAAGACGCCGTCATCTTCTGCAAACCGCTACAGCCAGGAATGCCCAAAGCATCCATTCTCTGCACAAAATAATTATCATAATTTTGAATATCATTCAAAATCCTAAGAAATAATGTTCGATGTATGCGAAAACGTCGTCTAAATAAGTTGTCTGGATAGACAGGATTTTCGGAAAAATAATCATTGAATAGTTGTCGGTTGCCCGATGCTCTATCACGATTGATTCGACGTCGACCACTCGAAGAACCACCGTGAGTACTTTCTTCATTGTTGAAATTTTGATATTCTGCACAAATACGCACAAAGGTTCTTCTCCTCTGTTCATCATCAGAATCAGATTGCCCAAACTCGTCTTGTAAGACTTCATCAAAAATGTCTTTGCTCATTGTGTTGTAAAAAGTGGTGTGATAGGAATTGAGGATAGAGAAGTAGATATGTGGAGAGATGGAGATGGTGTGAGTGATGTGAAGCTGAAGGGTGATATTTATAGAGTTTGATGGGAGAATGGTAGATGAGAGGAGACTGGTAGATGGGAGACTGGTAGATGGGAGGAGACTAGTAGATGGGAGACTGGTAGATGGGAGACTGGTAGATGGGAATGTCGTTGCTCATCTTGCATCAGTTGCTCTCTTGTAGATCCACTTGCAGTGAAAATTAAGGATAACTGACCGTTAGATTAGATACTCCTATAATGTATGTCATGCATGCCAAAAATCACGGTGATCCTACGGTTGGATTATGAGAAACTGTCTGCTAAAAAATGATAACATTTGTAAGAACAAAAAAGACACAGTTTATCAAAGTTTTATTTTTCAAAAAATAGCCGTTGGATTACTGTGATTTTTGGTAGACATGACATACATTAAAGGAATACTAAATCCAACGGTCAGTTTTTCAAAATTTTTACTGTGCGTGGCTCAACTAATTTAAATTCAAAATTTAAATTGCAAAATGGCACTAATATAAATTTACTGTATTATTAAATTCCTTCGATTAAAATTAATCAATGATAAATTATAATTATAATAGTAGTATTTTAGATAATTTTATTGCAAAAATAAAATTTTAAAATATTAAATTATTAATATTAAGATACGAAAATAATTAATTATTTTCAAATATGAATTTTTTTCATTACGAGGATTAAAATAAGTTTTAATATGTTATTGTAAATAAATTTTGAAAATTAGTTGGAAGTTAGTTGGAGCATAGGGGCAAATATGTCAAAAAGATGGAAAGTGCCAAAATTTGGCATTTGTGCATTGGAGGACCTTAGTGCCAAATTTGAAATTTGGCATTTGAAAATGCCAAATGGGGAGCCAAATTTGGCTTTGGCATGCCAAATTTGGCATATGCATTGGAGATGCTCTAACAGCATCAAATGTTTGGACTTACTGTCAACGATCTCTCTTCCATCAATCAATGGTTAGCTGATGTCATTAACTAAATACATTGATTTCTCTTCCACCATCTATAAAATTTACTTAATTAATTGAGAGTCACTCACACAGGTTAGATAGGTGAGATTATGTTATAAACACAACGAAGGTACATCAATTTGGCATCCTACACTACGTTAAGATATTTGTATTGTTATAGACTAAGAGGTGTATCTCAATTTGGTTAAGATTAATTTAAGACCAAATTAGGAATTAAACATGCACAAGACCCGTCCAAACGAACTGTTCCTAAGATTGAGTTGATTCATTTCAATTCTCAGGTTAGATTAAGTAAACAAAAGATTTTGTAATCCAAAGTTAAACCGAACCAAACTCCTTAAAAAACAAACCATCCCAATTCATTGAAACTAAATTGGTTCATTCCTAAAGTTAAACACGGTGAATTTCATTTGCTTCCTGTTGATCAAAGTCACTGATCAATCATATTACGCAATTTTACATCAAAATTCTAACACAATTTTACCACCTACTACATTGAGACACTAATTTTTGTCCCCCCCTCCTCCCACATTGATTAAAAAAAAATACACACACACTCAATTAAACCAACTAAAACGACCATAATAAACCCTCACTAAAATCCCATAATGACAACACTACGCCTTCTTAGCAGAATTAATTGATTCCACCTTCCCATCATTCCCTCCCAACAACATATACTTATCCTTCCTCGTTAATCCAGTGCACTCAAACCCCAGCACACCCGCCAACACCTTCTGCACGTGATTTGCCACCTCGATCGATGATTTCCCACCGGCCTTACATGTCATCTCCTCCGGCAACCGATCAAGGAACGTGATCTCGTAAGTGGGCCTTGGGTTCATGAAAAAGTAATAAGCGTCCCAAAACTTGACCCCTCGTACGGTCGTTCCATAAAACCTATTCTGCTTACAATTAACAGCCACCGGCACAATTCGGTCACTTAATTCTGCGAACAAAGCACTGAATCGCAGCAAATAAGGCTCGCGACACGTGGTCCCTTCTGGGCACACCACTAGATCACCCTTTTGAAGGACTGATGAAATCTTAGCCGCATCCGTCTCGCGATCACGCGTTAAAGCAATGGCTGGGATTGGTGATTGGAACCTGGACAGACGGCTTACGCTGTATGTTACACACGAAACTTTGCGTCCGAGCGCGATGGCAATCACGATTGGATCGAGAGCTGTACGGTGATTGCATACGTAGAGGTTGCCAGGGGAGCCGTGTGATGGGGCCGGTGGCGGATTGCCGCGGATCACGAGGTTGATGCCCAGTGCGGGGTACGTGTACCGTACGATTCGTTCGGGGAGGGGAATATTCACGTAGACGCGAATTAGAGAGAGGATGAAGCCAAATGGGAGCCAAAGGAAGGTGATTAGGGCGTTAAGTGGGGTCGGGCGTTGAACTAGACGGCCATCGTGGAAGATGATCCGATTTTTGAGTCGATCGAGTGGTACTGGTGTTGCTGATTTGCTAGGGTGCACCATGTAGCCCTCCTGTTGACCATATGTTATCAGCACCACAATAAAACCCAAATGAACCACAAGAATAATAGCATACAAAATTAGTCATTTTATATATACTCAAATAGAGTAGGTGGCGATATGACCTATAAATTGTTAGATTGGGAGGAAACAATTGTAATCAAAATGCACCTTCTTAAAAGTAGGAGAGACATTTAATAAAATCATGCCCGACCTCCTCTATTACTTTAAACGCTGAGCACCGCTTGAAGTCCATGTAGACGCATAGAAGCGTCTTGCATTTGGCTGAAATTTCTGTATGTGAAAATTTCAATCTTCTATTTCTTTTCTTCTTGTAAGGAAAAAAAAAAATTGTATACATCCCTCCAAACACAAATACAACTCGTATTTTACATGATACCATTGGATCAACTACTTGAACCTAAAAGGAGAAATACAGCCCCATAAGGAGTAGACTTAAGTTAAAATTTTGGCCTCAAAAGACTAGTTGAAATTACGTTCTTCTATCAATTGATAAAAAAAATTTAAACTCAACTTGCTATAGTCTTAATCTCAATTAGATAAGGTTGAGAAAGAAACAACAATTAGAATGAATATAAATTTAAGAAAAAAAATTATTTGAACAAAAAAAAAAAAGCACCATTTGTGAAAGCCAAAGGTAGTGTGACAGTAACCTACTTGACCAAAGCAATGGTAAATTGGTGGCAAGTTGCAAAGGCAAAGCACAACTTTTCAGGGTCTAGGGACAATGTTGCTAAGTAGTTAGATCTACGCAATTGGCACAAAATTTGGTGAGAATTTACTTCTACTGTCACAAGCCTAGATCAAAGATTGGACCACCCTGTTGGAGACAGTTGGGGATGGTAAAGTCTTGGGTTCCACAGTTTTAAATCAGTGCTGAACTAGACAAGGATTTACAATCGTATAAAGTTTACAATAATGCATAATGCAATCCCATGTCAGGGAGGGATAGTAAAGAACAAGGTTGTGGATGAGACAATCACGCAATCATTTGCTCAAACCTAATGGTTCCTATCAGTCAAAAATTATTTTATATCGTAAGGACATATATTCAAGGTTACAAATCATTCCTCACATGTCAATGCATATGAGTAATTTGTGTCTGTTGCACACATTTGCCTGTCACCTAAATGAATCTCTTATGAATAAGAACATTAGGCTCTCTTTGAATTTAAGAAAGAACAAGACAAAAAGGAAAATAGTAGTGTTACATTGAATCTCAAAAAGTATGAGAAAAAAATAAAAAATTTCATTTTAAAGTATTTTAATTAAAGCTTTCCTTTCCCTCTTTTTTAAAATAATTTTAAGACTTTTCCCTTTTTTTCCACAATTCAATTGAGCCTGAAGGGCTAAGTTATTCCTACTATAATTATACTTCAATCATTGAATTAAATCAGTATTTTTCACTCTTTTTTTAAATGGTGGAAGAATATTTCTAATTTGAAGTGAAAAAACGACTAAAATGACATGAAACATTGCAATTTCTACTACACAAAATTTACCAAACTAAAATTAAACTCTAAATTTAAAATTTAGAGAGAGAGCGAGAGGAACCTTGCAAATTGACATGAAGTCATGATCAGACTCACGATCACCGATCCCGATATCCGGTACTTCTTCCCCGAATTCCTTCAAAATTGACAACTTCTTCAATTTTCCCACCAACACTCCGGGCTTCTTCACAAACCCTGTAGCCTTCTTCGTTCTCGGATTGACCTCAATTTCGGTGCCCAAAACCTTGTCACCGCCCAAAAAATCCTTCACGAACGGCTCAATCATGACTATGGGATTCGCCGTCACCACTACCTTCCTCCCACACTTCTCAAACACCTCATAGCTCTCCCGCCTCACATCAGCGGCATAAAACCTGTTTAAATATATGGAAATAGTACAGAATTACTGCTAAAAATATTCTGAATTATTTCGTAAGATTTTACCAAACTTTTCTCTTCTCCCTCCAAAATGCTTCCACTCCCTGTCTAGTTCCCTCAACCACCACAAGCACTAAATGGGTCTCTAAGAAGCTTCCATAACACTTTCTTGGACACAATTTTGTCCCCCTTTTTTATTCTGTTCGTTCTAAATTTTTTGTCCTATTTGAAAGATGTATGAGATATTATATTATATATTATGATTATATGTATAAATATATATTTTTTATTAATTCTGAATCTTTTTGCTTTTTTTTTGAAATTTAATGTAATTCCTTTTGTAATTGTGTCGCATGTTTGTTCTTTTAGTTATGAGATGAAGAGACAGAACCAGAAATTTCTAGCCGGAAAGAATTCTCGCCGTTAATTAAGGCAAAAGTATACATACCATCTCGGCGTCTCTAATCTAAAAATATTCTAGTTCTCCTCCAATCCAATCACCTAAAACGCATACTACACAGACTTTATAAGCATTTTAGGCGAAATCCAATTGAACGAACTGTAAGTGATTGAACCGGAAGAAACATGCGACAAATCTTCATCCTATGCGTGTAATCAGTATTCAGTAAATTAGAAGACGATTCGAGTACCTGGGGAGTACGGCGCGTGCCGCGAGCTCAATGTCACGGATCTTGAGGCCGGCGAAGGAGATGAAGATGAGGATTTGGATGCCGAGGGCCTCGGAGACGAAGAGGTACGAAACGACGATGAGAGGGAAGGAGAGAAGGAGTATCAGGCCACGGAGAAGGCTTCCTGCTTCAACGGCGATGAGCATAAAGTAAGGGAATGAGCTACGAGAGATTAGAAGCGTGCCGTCGAGATCGGCGGCGATTGACTTCTTCTTGTCGATGGTCGAAACGTCACAAGTTGTGACCGACGGGAAGGGTTTGCCCGGTTTCGGCGACATTTTCCGGCTGCTTCCTCTCACTCTCCGAAATTCTCTTTCTTTCTCTCTCTACGCAGCTGGAAGGACGAGAGCGAGAGAGAGGAGGACTGGACGCAGGGGAGGGAAATGGGAAGTAGCGTCGGGGGTTTTAAATGTAGGGAGAGGATGATTGAATTACAATATTGCCCCTTATATTTTACAGTGTCAGTTTGAAGATACGGCGGTTATAAGTCGAAGTGACCAAAATACCCTTGATATTTGTTGAAATTTGCTCATAGTGCCCTTTCCGGTATGTTCTTAACAAGAAACTAGTTTAATAAAAAATTGGAATATCTCGACAGGAAAATAAAAATAAAAGGGCAAATGGTGCTTTGGCATTTGCAATTTATTGAGCACTTTATATCTTGTACTTAGTACAATTAATTTGTATGAAATAAATGACACCATATTTAATAAGTCTCACCTAAAAAAAATAATTAATTGAAAAAACAGCTAGCCAAAAGGGTTGATAAAGTAAATGACAATGGGAGCATTTAATTGGATGTTGGACATCTTCTATATATTGAAGAGTAATAATTTATTAATTGATGAGGAGTCATTTATCAGTTTTTTTTTTCTTTTTTTTTTTGTCTAACATTTTCTATTTTCATTACAGCAGTCACAATGGTTTTATATATATATATATATGGAGAGAGAGGTGCTACGGTGAGTTGTTCCTGATACATCTTGCATTAGGTGTCCTCTTGTAGAGCTACTTGCAGTGTAAATTTTGGAAAATTGATCGTTGGATTAGATACTCCGATAATGTATGTCATGTCTGACAAAAATCACACAGATCCAATGGTTGGTTTTTGAGAAAACTGACTGCTAAAAAATGATAACATTTTTAAGAACAAAAAAGTCACAATTTTTCAAAGTTACATTTTTCAAAAACCAACCGATGGATCACTGTGATTTTTGGCAGACATGACAGACATTATAAGAGTATATAATCCAACGGTCAGTTTTTCAAAAAATTTACTGCAAGTAGCTCTAATGATAAAGAATTGGTTTTTGAAACTTAATCAAGTGTCAATAAGCAAAGAAAAGATGTTAAATGAAGTATTAAAGCTACCCTAAGATCACAGCATTTGTATACTTCATGTTCTATATTTGGATAAGCTAGCTGAGTATATGTGTATAAGCTTTTTGAATCACTTTAGATTTTTGAGCGCTACTATACCCTAAATAAGTAAGATCACAGCATTTGTATACTTCATGTTCTATATTTGGATAAGCTAGCTAGAGTGTATGTGTATGTATAGGCTTTTTGAATCACTTTAGATTTTCCAGACCTTTGAATCACTTTAGATTTTTCAGATCTCTCTCTCTCTCTCTCTCATTCATTTACTTGATGAAGAGGATATATATGATGGAACAAATCACATGAACACCACCACCATGATAGGATATAGTTGACAAAAATCAAGCAAATGGATGGGGATCCTGATCCTCTATGCACATATGCTAACTTTAATGAATTAGTACCGTACCTTTAACTAATTGTGGGAGATGTATTTTGAAAAATCGATCGTTGAATTAGTTTGATACTCTCTTCTTATAGATGCATACATACAAAAAATCATAGTAATCCAATGCAACGTCTTAAAATACAAGCGGTGGATTGCTGAAAACTGTCATAAATTTTCTCGAAAGTGACATTTCTAAGATACTAACTGTTGGATTGTGGTGATTTTTGGTATGCATGACATGTATAAAAATAGTATGCACTTCAACGATTAATTTTTTAAAATACACATCCCACAATTATCAATCAGTTGCTTATTTTAGCGAAAACTATTATAATCATTTTATTTTATTTAGTACGTAGTTATATATACGCATATACATAAAATTTTTATAAAAGATAATTTTACTGAAAAGACACTTGTAACTCTTCACATCCGTGAAACTTCACTCTTTTTCACTTTGAGTTCTTCGAGTTCAAAATATTGTTCAAGAGTGATTACTTCAAATCCGTCAAGCTTACACCTTAAAAAATCCTACATAATTTTTATATAAAATAGATGTTATTTTTTAATGTTCATATTTTTCAATAAAAAAAAAAGGGGTATTTTATTTTTTTTTTTTTTTTTTTTTAACAATTGTTTAGCTGTTAGACGTGAGATGGTTAACATGGTCAGTGTAGGGGTATTTTAGGGCATTCCTATTTCACCATCTTTCGAAGGAGCGTAATAAAATGAAACTCCGCATGGGCGGGTTAATTTGTGATAAAGACCTATCACAAAGTAACATGCCAATAAGTAAGGAGTGAATTACTCTATTACCCCTACTTTAATTAAACAGTGTTTAATGAGAGATTTTGCAAAATCCTACATGGCAAGGTATAATTGGAGTTAGGATTGCAAATGAGCCGAATCGCTCACGAGCAAACGCGTTCAATAAGGGTTCGGCTCGAGTTCGTTTATTTAGTAAACAAGTCAAACTCAAGTCTTAAATTTAGGCTCATTTAATAAACAAGTCAAGCTCAAGCATACCTATACTCGACTCGTTTTGTGTTCGTGAATAAATTTGTTAGTAAGCTCGTGAACAAGCTCATTAAAAAACTTGTGTTTAAACTCATAAAAAAAAATTATAATTTAGGCTTGAATATGCTTAACATATTCATGACTTTATTTTTTTGGCTTGAATTTTTTATTTTCAATATAAACAAAGTATATAAAAGTCATTTTTTAGGCTTTGTACATTAATCTTTAACTTTCTCTTATTATAATTCAAGGTTGTAAATTAATCAAGCCATTTGTGAATAGCTCGTTAATTAACAGGCTTGATAATAAACAAGTCAAGCTCAAACATACCAAAGATCGGCTCGTTTAACTTAGACTTGAGCTCATTTCAAACTTAAATAATTAAGCTTTTGACAAAGCCAAACTTGAGCAACCCAAAGCTCGGCTCATTTACAGCCCTAATTGGAGTGTGCTTAGGTAAACACATTTATTCTTTTTTAACACTATCGTTGCTAGAAGCCAATGTTTTACATGTAGACATGTAGTTTATAACCCTGGAAGAAAATGAAGTAATACCCACTTGTCTTGAAAATTTTAACATACTCGCTATTTTAGAGAAACTACTATCTATATAACGTTTTTTTTTGTTATTTTGACAGTTAAATAATATGATTTCATATATATATATATATATATGACCTTCATGTGAGAAAAACTGTATATATAAATATCATTGATAGTTAGAGTAGTAATTCAATTAAATTTAAAATAATATAAAAAGAGTATATTTAAATTATGCTATCTCGACTATCAGCCTTATAGTCTCAGTGGTACATATATGTCCTCTCCTTATAATTAGCAGCTTTGAAATATGGTCCTAATTTTATTTTATTTTTTATTTTTCATTAAATGATAGAAATATATATATATATCCCCATCCCAAACTCTCCTAATATATTAAAAAATGGACATTGATGGGTTGTTATATGAACTTGAATTCAAAATCTCTTCACTAAATTAAATGGAGATACACGCCACTAAGTTATCAGAACATTAGCATAACGAAACCTAATATTAGAAAGAGGTAATGGAAGAAAAAAATATTCGAATCCCTCCAATGTAACCAACATACGTGAGAATTTTTACTAGCAAAATCACGGCCGATGACTTATCTTATTTAAAATATTGAAACACCCTGAGTTTGACAAGTGTGCATCATTAGCCGCAAGTACAAATTACTTTTATGCATAAGCAAATCTTAATTGAGATTAAAAATCCTTTGTCAAACCTTCAATGAATGGAGGCAAAAGGGGGACCTTGTTGAGTGTTAGAAGTTGGGTAATGTTATATGCATATTTCTTGAGGTTTGGTTGGAGTAGTTGAAGCCTTGAAGAGTTGAAAGGTTTTCTTTCCTTTCTTGTTGGTTTAGATAACCAATCCTTTACTCTCTGCCTATAACCTGTCCAAGAATGACATTTCTTCCATTCTCAAAAAGTGGATAAGTATGGTTTGTTTGTCTGCCTGGAAATCTTTTTTTTTTATCCCAAGAATTCAAAGCCTCTTTATGGGTTTTTTCTTTCTTTTTTTTTTTTTTTTTTTTTTCTTCCTCACAGAAGTCATACTGTCATATTTATGGTTAAGGAATATGTTTACTTATATATATATATACAGAGATGCTATGGTCGGGTGCACCTTATGCATCTTACATCAGGTGCTCTCTTGTAGAGCCACTTGCATTGTAAATTTTGGAAACTGACCGTTGGATTAGATACTCCTATAATGTATGTAATGCCTGCCAAAAATCACAGTGATCCAACGGTTGGTTTTTGAGAAAACTGACTGCTAAAAAATGATAACATTTTAAAGAACAAAAAAGTCTTAGTTTTTCAAAGTTACAATTTTCAAAAACCAACTGATGGATCACTGTGATTTTTTGCAGACATGACATACATGATAAGAGTATCTAATCCAACGATCAGTTTTTTAAAATTTTTATTACAAGTGACTCTACAAGCATCAGGTGCACCTGATATTAGAAGTTCTATATATATATATAAACTCTTTTTTTTTTCTTTGGAAACACCTACACTCTGTGGAAACCTTGTTTTGACATTAAATATAAAGAATAAGAGTACTAATTAATTTTATTATCGAGCACGACTATTTTTGTTGGTTCTACCACAAGAAGTCAAGTGTAAGGAGAGGGGTTGTGAGGTCCCATTTGAATCCCAGTCCTTTATATTTGTCAAATCATAGAGTTAGTAATCTCATTTGGGAAAATGGTTGGTCTTGATCAATGCTTGCATTTAAGAATGTGTGAAGTCTCAAGTTTGATTCTTTCAATGATAATAATCACCAGCTCAATTTTTTTAACATTATTTATGATAAAAATGGACAGTGACCTTGTCCGTGTTTAAGAATTAATTGAGTCGAAATTTCAAATTCCTTGTTGGCAAGGTAATTTCGTATAAATAGTAGAAATAGTTAAGCAATAAAGCATTTTTGTACGTAATCTTCCCCTGTAACTATCTATGCATACAGGAATGTTGAGGTTACGTCTCCCTTATGCAAGTTGCATCAGGTTACCTACAATTATTTGCATAGTCAATTTTTAAAAAATGTTAGTGTGAAAAATTGTGACTCTTTTGTTCTTCAAAATATCGCTATTTTTTTACCGTTTGCCTTCTCCGAAATAGACCGTTGGATCATTGTAATTTTTGGTAGACATGACATACATAGGAGGGGTATCAAATCCAAACGTTGGTTTTTAAAAAAATGAGAAGAAAAATGTTATAATACTAAAATTACCAAATTACCCCTCACATGAAATTCCACTCTTTTTCTCTTGATGTCACTCTCCAATTCATCCCCTATCTGTACAAGTAACCCATTTAGTAGCCGTGTTTTATGGGTCGGAATTTATTAAGGCAGATGGAAATAATATAAGGTAGATTTGACTTCAGGTCAATTATCATGGACTTTCATCAAGATCCAACGGATGCTGTGTCTCATCCATGACGGCCCCATGTTCTTGCCGACATTTATGGCATGAAAATCAAAGGGACTGTTTGGTAAATTAGAAAATCTGATCAATCGAGAAATGATTCTAACTTATTTTTATTTCTCCTAAGTCCTTTCTCTTTTTTATTAATCTCTTTAATTTATATAAAAAAAAATAAGATATAAACACAATTTTCTTTTCTTTTGAGATCATTATTTAAATATCAAATAGCAATAATAGAATGAACCGATCTGATTCAGTTTTCAAAATTCCCAAATAAATCCTAATATTTTTCAACTAATGGCCTCCTTTCCCTTGATCACCATTTATACACCGTTGGATACTCTGATCACAACAGGGTATATGGAAATTAAGTTGGGGTTGAGTAACACTAGATCAAAATTAAATTCATGAAAATATATGTTCCTTATCTAGGGCTAGGTTGGCTACGGTGGGTCCAAATTGTGAGTGGGTGGGCTAATTGGGCTGTACAAAAAAACAAAAAAAAAAACAAAAAAAAAACCTTAGTTTTAAGGACATGGTTTCAAAATTGTCATAAAAATTTGTGAGAAGAGGGGAATTAAGACTTAAGAGCAACCACATGGGAGAGCTTTTGGGTAGGTGGATGCAGTGGCCCACCAACTCCACCAATATTGTGTGCTCTTCATATCTGTATTGTTGATGCAGTTATGACCATGGTTGCAACTTGCATTTATTAATTCGGGTCGGATTTTTTGACCCATAATCTTAACCATATTTTTACCTAATGTTTTAACTACTTGAGAAAATAACTTTAAAGTATCACCACCAACCAAACCCACCTCAAAACTAACTATCTCTATAATAATAATAAAAAAAGAAAAACTTAAAAGATTGACAAGAAATTATTTATCATGTCACGATTTAAAAAATTGAAATAAAAAAAAAAATACTAATTAGATCGAAACTTTGGCAATTTCTCTTATACCCGTCATATGACAATAACATAATTGATGTGGCATACTACGTCAATCATCCAAACTGTGATAATGTCACGTCAACTATGACATTATTTAATAAAAAAATATTCCTTCTTACCATCGTATATGAGTTTTCCACTCATTTCATGTGAGAGAATGAAAATTCGATATTTGGGATACATAGCATTATTTCTATTTAATATAAAAATTCTGATCAAAATTCTATTGCGTTATCCTTTTAGTAGCACTTTATGTATTTGGCGTTGGAGGGATTGGAGACTGGCTAACTCTTTGGAAGCCATTGATGTTCAAGGATTGTGGTTAGCATCAATAATAAGGGTTAATATAATAGAGGGCTTCTAGGTTTGAAAGCTTTATTAATACGAGCATTTAGGCAAAGATATCCTTAGACATGGTTGTAAAGTTTCATCGACCACCCCAAGAAGTAGATGAGATGGTTAGCATTACAGCTTAAGCCTAAGTTCGAAGAAGTAGACGAGATGATTAAGACTACACCTTTAGACGACTACACCTTAAAAGAAGAGAGGAAGCGGAAGTCATAAATTCGAAAAAGTAGTCGAGATGATTAAGTGCCCGTTTGGCGTGCTTCCTGAAAAAGAAAGTCCATTTTGAAAAAGTCATTTTAAAAAATAATAATAATATTTGGCAAGTACATGGGTTAAAAGTGTTAAAAGTCCTTTTGTAAGTGCAAATGAGCTTTTCACAAACCATGAGTTCCAAAAACAATCTTTTTCTTATTTTTTCTAAATTGACTTCTCAAAATATGACACTTGCTTTTTTGCTAAAAGTCCATTTTTACTTTTGCTTTTTTGCTTTTTTTTTAAATGACTTTTAGGGTTCAAAAGTTCATTTAGAGCCTCGCAGAAGCTGCGCCAAACATGTACTAAAACTACACCTTAGGGAGAGAGGAAGTGAAGGTTCTAACTTCGACTCATCCTCACTTTAGAGCTACCCTAGAGATTTATCCTTAGTGCATGTGGGATCAAAAGATTACACGTATCAAGAGAATTAGTGAAAGCTGAGATGAGTTAAATCCCCAAAATTGAAACTCTACCATTCCTCAATCATGCTCTGCCAACAGCCAACTAATCTAATGACATGTATCCCCATTGCATTCCTCAAGTCGTGCTGTTTCACATTCAATCGCATGAAAATACATTAATACCTATTTATTAATATTAAGGAAACTT
The DNA here is from genome assembly GCA_017140935.1 of Hamamelis virginiana. NCBI lineage: Eukaryota > Viridiplantae > Streptophyta > Magnoliopsida > Saxifragales > Hamamelidaceae > Hamamelis > Hamamelis virginiana. Next base: position 133,487 of record JAESVK010000524.1, on the reverse strand, counting down.
TCATTTGGCAAATGGTTGTATGGGATGGGAGGAGATGGTCCATTAGAATTCATAGCATTACTCAAGTCTTGTTCCATGAAAATCACTAATCCAAAATCTTCTTGCCTTCACTGCTCAACTTGCTAAAATTAATGAAAATTGAGATTAGTTGAAATCCCAAGAGTAAATTTATAGCATTACTCATGCTAATAAGCTCCAGATGGAAATTGATCCAAAATCCCCTTCGCCCTCACACTTGGCCCCACTTGCTCCAACCCTTGGTGGGGAGATGGTATGTCATGGTTCCAAGACCTAAAATACCCAAAATTGAGTTAGCTTGTTCCCCAAACAACTGAAATCAACCTTAATGACCTGGCACTCTAGGGGGGTCTTGGGTGTTAAACCATAGCTGCTCTCTTAAATACTGTTTTTGAGTTCGAATAAACTCGATAATAACCACTCTTAACACCAAAGTTAGATTAACCTACACACACACAAACAAGACCAATATGCAAACATAAATCAAATTTAAACTTTAAAATCCTCACTTCCTGCTACATAAATCAGAGAAGCATTCAAAAAACACAATCTTTCCATTTAAAAGTTGCCCATCATCGACACAAGCTAGATAACTTTATACACATCATATCATTCAACACCTTAATTTCAATCTCAGCATGAAAAAACAGATACAGGAAGAAGATACAAACAAAAGCTGAACGAAAAGAAACATGACAAGGAAAAAAGAAATCGATTTCTCAGGCTCTGGACTTGAATGGCATCGCTCTGATGACTATCTGGTGGTAGAGTGCAGCAAGTGCAGCTCCAATGAAAGGTCCAACCCAGAAGATCCACTGAAGAAAACAATTGATATTGAGTAAACTCGGTATATATATATATATATATATATATACACGCAATTGCAGATCAAAAAGTGAAACAATGTGTATGATAATTGAACAATTGCACTCACCTGATCATCCCACGCATGGTCTTTGTCGTAGATGATGGCAGCTCCGAGACTCCTAGCAGGGTTGATGCCAGTTCCTGTGATGGGGATGGTCGCCAGGTGAACCAAAAAAACTGCAAACCCAATTGGAAGTGGAGCCAAAATCTGCAGTTCAACTCAGACAAACAAAATATGTTTAACAACAAAACTTAAGAAATCATATTTGATTCTGCATTTAAATTATTCAAACTGCAGAGGAAAAAGTAAAACCCATAACATTGTATTTCACGAAGTTGTGTTTTCTACATGAAAAAATTGCTTTACTAGTTGAAGGTGCAACCAGTCTACTGGTAGAGAGTCTCTTGGTGACCCAGGTTTGAATCTCGCCTTACTCAGGGTTGGGAGAGCTTAAGGAAAGGGGGAGGAGGGCTACCCCCATTCCCATTTGCACAATGTATTCCTCCCCTATCACAAAATTTTGCTCTAGAGAAAGTTAAAAAGTAAATTTCAGCACAAACAAAAGCCTCTCTACCTTGGCTAGCTAAGTAAATTTGCAATCATTATATGACAAGTCCCGACTTGATGTCACCGGGCAAAAGGCAACACATAATCATCCTCAAGAAGTTAACAATTCGTGTAGCGAGTAGGGTAGAGCACTAGCCTATGGGCAAGGTATATAGATAAGAGTCATCCAAAAATTACCATTAATTAAAAAGGTTTGAACTCACCTTGAGATTACGCAAGTAAATCAACACAAAAATGATTTTAAACTATCTGATTTGTTTCTAAGTCATAGTATATAAAATGCGGCAAAACCGAATTGCCCAACAGAATTGTATTGGGACGGGATGTCATAACTCTTTGTGGCCAACAAAATATCTCTTACAAAAAATTTTGAGAATCAACAAATCAGATGGTCCAAAATCATTTTTCTATTACTTTTACTTTTATAAACTCCAAGTTGAAAGATTAAGAAGTCCGTATATAAAAAATAAATACATAAAACCACACGACTGGTATGGTCCAATGCACTTTATGCAAAAACCAAATATTCTATGTAATCCAACTTCACACCTAACGAATTTGAGGGATACAAAAATAAGCCAAAAACTTATATAAAATTGCTGAAGTCTTTTATAATGTGGATTAGACTGTTTCGATGCTTAGCTAACCTAACTATATAAACTAAGCTTAAAAGAGAGGTTACTCATTAAAAGTGGCTAAGCTAGGTTGGGCAAACCCTACCCTACCATTAACATAAATATGAGACAATTATTGATACACGCGTCTAACCAAATTGTAGAGAACCACACAACAGCCTCATTACCAAAATTACAAAGTCAAAATCAATAAGCATCTAGATGTGCTCAACCTAAAGTTGGACTCAAATATAATGATTACCCATTGATTACACCCTCACGCTTAGTAGTGATTTCATTACTCACACAACGCAAACTTTCTTAACTATTAATTTTATACAAAAACATTGGGTTAATTTGTGCAAAAAAAAAAAAAGAAAAAAGAAAAAAGAAAAAAGAAAGCTATGACATTGGACCATCTATAATTCTCATCTATAATTCTATGATATTGTTGTAGTTAATGTTCAAAAAATCAAGAAAAAAAAAAAAAAAGATTCTCGACACCAATTCATTTAGCAATAAAATTTTTGAAAGGCAATTTTGTATAGTAGAGCCAATTATATCATAACCTACATGGTGCAACCAACTAACTAAACATATGGGTTGAAACATGGTATAGTAGGTTAACATGAACCAAGGTACTTTAACGTGTTTAAAATTGGACACTCTCAATGAATAGATAAAACAAGTGAAAACTCACTATAATCTCTCAAAGATTGAACAAATATGGCTTGAGAGATTTTACGAAAGATGACTTAAATCACATGAGAATGAATAATATGTTGGTATAAGTGTGTTTTTATTTATTTATTTTTTTTTTTAAGTTGTATTTCTAAGCTCCAAACAATGTGAATTTATAGGCCTGATAAAGAACTAGACTTTCTGCAAGTAAAAACTAAACGCTGGTGAACATTGTAAATTAGAGGCTGTATCCTTATTTACTTTGTAAAATTTTGTAAATTAGATTTTGATATTTTGGGCCAGCCATATTTACTTAAATGTTTACAATATTTACAATGGAAATAAGGATGCTGATAAAAGTACTGTTCCTATAATGTTGTTCAACTATGGCTGCAGTTCACCCATGGTTATGTCAGACTTTTAAAACATATTTGAACATTGCAGAAAGCCAGCAACAACTAGTTTCTACTCTCCAACATCTTGTTCTTATTGTAGGCCTATAAATACACATTTTTTGGAGCTTAGAAATACAACTCGAGAAAAAACTCAAAAACACTTATTTACCAACGTAGTATTCATTCATAAAATCTCTTCAACCATATTTGGTCAATCTTTAAAAGATTATAGTTATGTATATTGGGGAGTGTCATTTGTACAAAAATCTTCATCATTCATCTTGGGAGAGAAGAAAGTGTAATTTGTAAGTGTAGGGAGAGAGGAAAGCAAACTCTAACATAGTTCGGTCTCTGCCTATGTCCACACTTTAAAAGCCTCACTTAAGAATTCCACAATCCACTAAAGATAACTCCTTCAAGGTGGAGAAAACTTTACAACAATCTTCTTACACGAATGAAAATAGTGGTGTCAAAATGGGTGGATCGGGCTGGGCCCGTTAAAAAAGTGGGCTAACCACCCGTTAAGCTATCAGACCAAATCACCCAGGATGAAGACTTGGCCTATGACCCAACTCTAATACAATGTTATGTTAATTAGAATAAGAGAGTGGTAACACTAAAAAAATGAATAAAATAACGTGTACAAAAATGTCCTATTTATAGGCATGGAGTAGGTGGGGTGGGTGAAGTATAGTGCAGTAGGGGGTAGGTAGGTGGAGAACAATACAAGGTAGTACAATGCTACAAGTGGAGTACAAGAATACAATGTCAATGAACCTAGTATCAGAGCCACTGATTGATGAACTATGGTAACTCAATCACCATTGTCACCCCTTGTACTACTTATGTACTACACTTGCACTCCTGTACACTATCCTTGCAATACACCCTCTCCACCGACCCCTAATCCTTATTGTATAGTTCACCTACCTCATGCCTATAAATAGGACCCTTGTATATGTTATTTTATTCAATGTTTTCTACAATATACATATTCATGCCTCCTCCTCCTTATTCTAGTTAACAATAGGAAAAGGTACTTTGCAGCTGTAATTAGTCATCTTAGATTAAAATTAAACAACTTTCTTTCTTTCATTTTTCTACAAATTGAGGAAAAAATAGCTTTCTCGCGGTTTCAACATTTACTCTGTTTCACACTCACAACCCCTCCCTTTGGCCATTTGTGTAAGAAAACACATTTGGTAACAAGATTGTACTCATAACTATTAAATTCCATAATTACAATACGGTTAACCAATTGCCAAAATATACTTTTGTAGCTAGTGGTGTCAAAATGGACGGGCCACCCATTTGGCCCGCTGACCGGTCCGATAAGCTAACGGATCAAACCCGATCCTGTTCGATAACTAATGGACTGGACTAGACTAAGGTTTTTGTCCAATGGGCCAGCCCGATATGAGTCCGATAAGCGACCTAATCAGCTAGCCCAATCTAATCCTATCCGCCCATTGGCCCATCCAATAGCCCGTCTGTTTGGCCAACTCATTTTGATAAAATTAATAAAATTGCATGGTGTGGGATTTGATCCCCATACCTCTTTAAGATTAAAGTTTTATGTAACAACCCTTACCACTAGGCTAAGTATTAGATTGTGATACCCTCCACCTTACGAAGATAGATAATATTTAAATTAATTTCATTTAAATTCTTTAATAACCATTAAATATATATAAAATAATATTTAGAAAAACACATTGTTGGATTAGACAAATTTCTTATGAATACCATGCTCGCAAATTAGAGCAATCCAACAGACAATTTTTTAATAATGATTGTAGAAGAAGATTAGTGATATTTTAAAAGAACCCTATTGCTATTTTAAAAAACCGACCGTTGGATTACTGAGATTTTTGACAATATGATATTCATAAGAAATTTGTTCAATTCAACAATAGATTTTTAGAAATATCTTGTATAATTAGCCATACAGAAGTGACTTGAGTACAATGTGCACCGAGTATGAAATTGAATTGATTGAGGTTACTTGATTAGAGTCGGTCACCAATGACATTTAGAAAAACTAACTGTTGAATTAGATAAACACATTGGGTGAAAGCCATGCTCGCAATAAATTCATAGCAATTCAATGGTCAATTTTTGAATAATGACTAGAAGATTTGTGATATTTTAAAGAACAAAACATTAAATTTTTCATATTGGCATTTTTTCAAAAATAGACTATTAGATTATTGTGATTCTTTGCAATCATAGAATTATTCATAAGAAGTTTGTTCAATCCAACGGTCGGTTTTGTATTTTACAAATTACGGGTCTTTTCTTTTAATAAGTCTTGATTACAATTAAATGAGCCTGTTCACGGGTATATACGGTATTTTTTATTCTATTTTTTCATTCATGAACTCATTGATTTTTTGAAAAAGGAAAAAAACTCATGTAGCCACAAATTATCTTTTTTAATTAAGAATCTCATATATTTTTAATTAAAATTATTATGTTTTGACAACAATCTTTAAATCTTTTTAATTTTTAACTATGGTGATGCAACTCTCCTACCAAAATTGTATACATTTGAAATATAAATAAAACAAGTCTTTTTTTTTTTTTGTTTAATTATTATTTATTCATGTACGTTTACTAGTTAAGTTTTTTCTTTTTCTTTTTTTACACTATAATTTAAATAACTAAAAGAAAGTGAAAAAAATTAAAATTGACAAAAAAGCCCGTTAGCCCGATCCATTAGCCTAATCTGGTCCAGTCCATTAGTCTGATCTCGTCCGATCCGGCCCATTATCTTAGTGGACCAGTCTAATGGATTGGATTGGATAGACCTTTTTCTCTTATTGGACAGGCCCGATCCGGTCCGATAGTCCGTTAGCCCACTTTCTTAACGGAAAGGGCCGGCCCGATCCACCCATTTTGACACCACTATTTGTAACATGAAAAGTCATTTGGATGGAAATTGCAACTCATACACGATTACTCAAATAAGTTTACATATATTCAAAGACCTCATCACCACTAAAATCATTCGCCGAAACCTCACATTTACTTAAATTTTCCCTTTTCCATATCCATATGTTTATTTAATTTTTTTGAAAAAGAACAGAGGTAACCTCTTTCATACTTGTGTAGCTTATTAGGATTTTAAACTTCATCTTTTTGCTAGGCCAATTAGAATGATAGAATACATAGGTAAATGACAATGTTGTCTAATAGAACACACACTTGTGGTGCATGTCCAACACCAAGAACTGACATGCAAGGGTTGTGCATCCACTCACTCATCTAAAAGGCTTTAGGCTTAAATTAGTGGTCCATTAACCACAATAAATTCATTATTAAATTAAGGCATGCGTATTAACAAGTGCACTTTTTACAGACTTTTGTCCTTATATGTGATTTAATGTTAGAATAAAATTATGTTGAACAAAAGACTGAAAAAGGTGTACTTGTTGAGACATATGCTTTACTCCTTACAATAAATCCTTTAATTTTCTTTTAAATTTTTTAAAAAATTTGTTCCAGTACCAATTTTGAATTGTACTAACTTTGGACAAGATGTCCAGTGCTTCATGCCACCTTAAATCTTGAATGCACTACCTACCACCAACACCATTAGGTAAGATTTGTTACATCCCTTTTTGCCAAGAGTATTGAACTCTTTACACATTCAAAATTTTAACAAAATCATACCATTTAGTGCATAGCTTATTAATATTTTTTTCTTAATTTCAAAACAAAATGACTATGAACGTCTAATTAATTTCAAAAGTACCCTTACCACATTAGCCGATAAAGCAAAACACCGTCTAATTCGAATAAATAATTAATCAAATGAAAACTAACGGTACTCAATCAAGTGAAAAATAAATCTCTTATTACATGATTATACTTAAACCAAAATCACTTGACAACTGATGTGATAAAGGTATCTTTGAAATTAATGAAACTTTGATTAATCATTCTATTTTGAAATTAAGAAAAGAAGCAACGACTCATTTTAACCCTAAAATTTGAGCAAAATTTAATTGCAAAATGATATAACTTCACACACCGTCTCATGCCCATACAAACTGATGTGACATTGTCATTTTTGCAAGTAATGAGTAAAATTATGACATAAGAGTTCGAAATAAAAAGGAAGAAAGCTAACCCACAAATGCACTACTAGTATTGGTGAGTCACTTCGCAAAGAGTTTAGAAAGGAAAATGATATCCAGGCCACCAAGCAGTATGTCTGCCCTCTCACATGAGGATGCTATTATCATAAGCACCAACCCCACGTATGAGGGCACAATGACCGCATGGCATTCCATTTAGCAAAACCTGTTAAGCACATTTTTAAAATCTATGCCTTATGGCAATGATTTTGGACAGACTAACAAAACCCCAAAATACACCATTTTTAACACCCTCATGTTCTTATAACGAAAAAAGAAACTATTATTTGTTTTTAATGAATAACTAATGCAGCCCCAAAACACACTGTTTGCTTAAAACACTCTCAATTGATCCAAACCTTTTTTTTCACTTTAAGAGCTGCTAAAAACCTCCAAAAAAAAATTTAAAAATAATCTATTCGTTTTACATTTCATTTCAAATCCCAAATGTCATCTCCTTTTTCACTATTTCCAAAAATGCAACTGCCACACAGAGCCGTTTAATGGGATACTAAATTTATATAACAAAAATCAGTTTCTACAACGCTAATCTACTCAAAGCTTCACAAATAATATCACCAATGACTTGGAGAATACTCTTAAGAATTAAGACCTAAATTTTGAATTGACAATCTCTAAACAAAAGCAATGCCCAAAACTGCTTACCATGACAACAATTGTTATGAAGAGAAAAAAAAAAAAAAAAACATAAAGACATAGGAGTACAAACATTAAACTTATATATAAAGAGAGGTAAACATATAGACAGAATAGAGATAGAAACACTTACAGGGACATGGGAATCTCTGGCACTTCTCTTAGCATCAGTTGCAGAGAAAACAGTGTAGACAAGAACAAAGGTGCCAACAATCTCAGCACCAAGGCCATCACCCTTGGTGTAGCCATTTGCCACAAAGTTGGCTCCACCACCCAATATCCCGAACTGAGACTTATGGATCATGCCCTTGACGACGCCTGCACCGCAGATTGCGCCCAAGCATTGCATCACCATGTAGAAGATTGCCCTTGTGAGGGATAGCTTCCTTGCAAGAAGCAGACCAAATGTCACAGCTGGGTTGATGTGCCCACCTGACCAAATCATGAACATTCAAAGATTAATGCATATGATAAGTTTTAAACAGAAATTGCAGTTCATGGACTAAGAAAAATGCCTCGGAAATTTTTTATTTTTTTATTTTAATGCAAAGAGGATGAGAAAAAATTAAGAAAAATGTGGAGAAAAATAGGAATATGTTAATGGAAAGCATAATAGTAACAAACCCATGAACAGTAAAGAACATTTTTTTTTTCTCTTTTTGTCTCCGGTTTGGTTGCTGAGGAAAAGGTAGGAAAAGAAAAGAAATTACAATTCTGATTCTAAGATTTTGGATTATTAAGGATCTCATAAACCATAAATTCCACTCAGTGCCGTATACAGCTATTTGGCTTAAATGGGGTGAGGTTTCCTTTCCCGTGAAAACTAAGGGGCGTTTGTATAAGCCTCTTTCTTCTACTTTTAAAAATACAAAAAACAAAAAACAAAAAAAACAAAAAATTAAAGTTTTTTACTTTTAAAAATAAAATTAAAAAAAATATATTTTTTATTTTTTATTTTTTATTTTCTATAGTACAAAATTTTGATAGTTCTTCCAAATTTTTTGCACTTAAAACTTTCTTTTTTTACTTTTAAAAGAAAAAAAATAGAAGTATATAGAAGCTTATCCAAACGGGCCAAATATTTTCTCTTTTTTATCTTCATTTTTTTCTCTGAAGCCAATCAAGACAGTTAAGTAAAAGACTTGTAAACTTTCACTAAACCCCCATCAACAAAAACCAGTAAACCACCGACAGATCGTCAAAGAAACAAGTCAGACACAAAGAAATCACAGAAAAACAAAAAAACGTATAATTCAAAATTTTCTTTTCTTTTCTATCTTCTCAGCTTTCTCGATAAACAAACAGAGAAAGGCATAGAAAATTACTGATAAAATTTTCAGAAAACCCCAAACACAAATCATCAAAGAAGCAAGTCCATTAGTCCAAGACAATGAAATCTGGTAGAAAATTTAGCAAATATGCCACATACTCACTAGATATATGTACACCTTTCACCATAAAAACAGATTTTCACACACAAACACAAACACAAAGATATATATATATATATGAGAGAGAGAGAGAGAGAGAGAGAGAGAGAGAGAGAGAGAGGGAAATGTCACCTGAGATACCAGCAGTGCAGTAAACGAGGGCAAAGATCATACCCCCAAAAGCCCAAGCAATACCTTGAATACCCACAGAAGCACACTTGTTAGGCGCGGCTTTAACACCCATGACAGTCAAGATTGTGATGTAGAGGAAGAGGAAAGTGGCCACGAACTCTGCAATCCCAGCTCTCCAAAAGGACCATGACCTAAGCTCACCAGGCTCAAACAGTGGTGCTGGTGGTGGCTCCTTGTAGTCCTTGTCTCCCTGTGCTGATGTGCCTATGGGTTGTCTCTCTGGGTACTTGTTGGCTCCTAGCCTCACATCCTCTTCTTTTCCCTCCATCTTCTCTCTCTCTATCTAGAATTCTCTCTCTTTCTTCTTCTTTCTCTCACTAAAAAGGGCCTGTGAATTGAAGGTACAGGAATGGCGCAAGGTTGTGTGGAAGGTGAGGAGAGTGATTTATAAAGTAGTGAGTGACAGGTGATAAAAAAAAAAGTAAAAAACAAAGAAGAAAAGGTAACAATGTTATGATAATATCTCATTAGCAACCCACTTGACTAAGTGAAAATACCATTGTACCCTTCACAGTTCACAATTTATTCAAGGGCAGTGCTTCTATTATATACGTATCATTTTTCTTTTTCTTTTTTTGGTAAAATATATATCATTTTTCTTTAAAGCAATGTTATATATTTAAAAAAAAAAAATTAAAAATGCCTCGAATAAATTTAAATTCTTCATTTATTATTGAAAAAATGAGTTTATTATTAAAAATAATTAGATAATTCATTACATCATACTGTACACACTTTTGTAATAATTTTTATGTATTTAGCATTTTTTTTTTTAAAACCGATTCAAATGATGATTAATTTTAGGATTTGTCACCCGATAAATAGAAGATTTTTGATGTACCATTTTATAAAATAAATAATTAAATTAGTTATTAACTAAGGCACCGTTTGGATTTGTTTTTTATAAGTACTTATTTGTTTTTTTAAAATTTTTATAAGAAATTATATATTGCAAATTTTTTAAAAAGCAAATAAGTACTTATAAAAAACAAATCCAAACAGTGCCTAAGTTTTTCTTACCTTAACTAATATGAATAAATGATCTTCTTATTCATTTTGATAACCAGTTAGGTTAAAAATTTGAATGTATCATCATCCTAAATAGCCAATCTCATGACAAATTTTATTTTATACTGGTATATTATAAACAATTTATTTAAGTTTATATTTATAAAATATATATTTAAAAGTTTTAAAACTTTTAAATTCTTTTGTTTATTTATTATGTTAGAAAAATTCTTAAACCCGATAACATAAAATACTCATATTAGAAAGTTACAGATATATAGAGAAATGATCTCTATTACCATACGTTTACTTTTACAAAAGTTAATATGAGGCCGATAAATAATTATGGGAAACGTATTTTGAAAAACTTACCGTTAGATTAAATACTATGTATATGTATATTAGGTATGCAAAAAATTATAGTGATCTAACGGTAGATTTTTCAAATGTCATTGAAAAAATCAAGTACAATTTTCTAGTATAAAATTTTTTCACAATCTGTATCTTGACTCTTAAGATTCTATCAATACAATACTGTAATTTTTAATACAATAATCGATTTTTCAAAATACATATTTCATAATTAATTGAAAGTCTTATGCTGATTTTCGCAAAAAAAAAATTCAAACATTAACAATAATTAGTTTTAATTTAAGAAAAAATAGGAAAAATGAGTTTTCTATGGGATAATTATTGAGATGTTTCTGGAGAGTGCAGGAAAGCTAAAAGACAAAGGTACTGTCACTCTGTCAGGGTGTTGGGCTGTTCTGTTCTTATCTTTTTCCAGCCCCTTTTTCTTTTAACTTTTCTTTTATTTAATTATTAATTTATTATTAAAATAATTCGATGATGTGATCAACCAGGCCCTTGAACAAACTAGGAAGATTAGGCAGTATTCGATAGTGACAGACTAAATGAAATGTTTTGAAAAAACGACGTCGTTTGAATGGTTTTTCCTCCAAAATTATTCAAATGAGCAGTGATCAGATGGACTGAGCCGAGTGAGTCTCTCAGCGTGTCAAAAATTGGATTGGTTTGAGATAAGAATAACAATTGATTAGCGATGCAGAGCTATTTGATCAGACGGTGGAAAGAATCCCATCATCAAACCGACAACAACTTCAGAAATATTCATGATATGGACGGTTGTGATCTGTCAGTCTTCTTTTGATAGGAAGAGATTCAACGGTTAGGATTAAAATGCTGGCTGGAAAACTACAACCACAATATATAATTAACCTTATAAAAAAATTAAAAAAAATACAATTTATTTCAATTATGTTTTTTTTATAAAAAAAAAAAATTGTAAATGCAAGGTGGAGAAAATTTGGCAGTTTTAGGACCGTTGGGAAAGTGACAGCCTAAAAAGGATCAAAAGTATTGGACGTTAGCGATGTGGTCCAATAATGTAAGATTATCACGCAACGTGCGCAACGGCTACATGGTTCCATGCTTTTCAATAATGTGAGATTATTGTTTAATAACGCAAGGTGGCAGTTTAGTGCTGGAGCAAATAGAATTAAAGACTTATCAAATTTTTTGATTTTGTGTTCGATTTCTATTAACTATTAATATTCTGGATCACGGATCTTTAGGCGTAAGTTTTGTTTAAAGTGCAGGATTTAGTTTGGTATGCGCAAGTGCTCAGAATACCTGTATAGCAAAAAAAAAAAAAAGTTTATTATGAAATAGAATAGTAAATTTTCATAATTATAAGACTGTTTGGTAAATATAAAAATTAGGTTATTTAAAAATCAATTCAATGAGTCTCGTGTAGTAGAATAGTTGAAATCGGAAGATTTTGGCCAATTTGTAAATAAAGTCTCTAACTGATTGTATTAGGGAAAAAAAAAAAGTTAATCAGACTAATATTTATTTCTCGAGAAAAAAAAGGTCTCAAGTTTGATTATTTGAATATTTGTAGGCAAAAAAAAAAAACTATTTTTATTTCAACCCTTGTTTAGCAAATTTCTTTCTTTTCTTTTCTTTTCTTTTTTTATATAAATTAGTTCGTTATTGTATAAATACATATTTTTTTTCAATCCAACTATGAGCTTGTTCACCTGAAAAACTATATAATAGTGAAAGTGTATGCTTAGTCTAATACGATTTTCAAAATTTTCAAAGAGACCCTATATTTCAAGAAGCATAGGACCTCAATTAACTTAAAATGAGTAATAATGATATCATTCTTCTCTGATAATTTATTGAGTTGGTGGTTTGAATAACCTTATAGAGAAAGAACAATTATAAAGATTTTTATCCTTAACCTATACTTTTCCCCGAATAAGATACTAAAATTATCGGTTTAATTAATTGTCACACATGAAAAATGTTGTCATTCCCTCTTATTAACATTCGAAACACGTGACCGACAACCAGGTCTGTACCAATGAAGAACTATAAACATTCTTTTTATCAAATCGCAAGTGTTGATATCAATTACTTCATTCTACGAAATTAACATTTAATTTTGATTATTTTTTTTTTCCTGAATAAAGTTTGGTAGGCAAGTTACTACCTCTCTTTTTTCCTTTTTTGGCTATCAATATATATAAAATTGGACTAATATTTGAATATGGATAAACTCAAAATCCACTTAATATCAATCAAAAATCAAACATGTACCTAATTTTTAAGAGGTGGTTAGGGACCATGTGACCTTACAACTTTTATTTCAAGGCAGGATGGTTATAGCTAATCATGCTAGACAACTCACACCAGGACACTAGGTGCTGCCGTGCTGTGCCTTCTTGGCCCAGCACCTTTCTCACATGTAATCTTGGAATTGGGCCCCATGACGATCATGTTGACAGAGAAAAATATTTCCACAAAACCCTAATTTCAAAATCTCCACCCACTACCCACTCCACATCAACAGCCCAAACTTCACTATCTGTACACGTGGCAATCATCAATGGCATGGACATATAATTTTTCTTCATCAACCTTGTCAGCCCAGCCGACCATTCCACTATCATCTGGTGATCCAAAACAATCAATCAATTTCATTACATTATTAGACAAATTCTATTACGACACGTGGCGTACACGGTAAGGGTTTAGCCGTTTAAGCTGACATTTTTTTTTTTTTTTTTTCAAAAATATATATATATATATTTTAACTTCGAACTAATTGCAATTTTGTATATAGTACGCTAAGTTGTGTTTCAATCAGCTTTCGTTCATTTAATTCAATGGATAGAAACGAGTTAGACTAGCACTTTGATTTATTTATTTTTTATGTTTTTAATTTAAAATAATAAATTAAATTAGAATTTTTACTATACAAGTTAAAATAATATTTATTTGAGTGGATGAGAGTAATTCTAGGAAAGTGTAATAAAAAAAAAAGTAAATGTGTCAATCATGATGCTGAGAGACAAACGGATGAAGATAGATTTTAAAGCTACGTCTGGATAAGGTGCTGATCACCAAACATTCTGGCCGATGCTTTGAGCAACTCCAACCAGACAAGATAACTACTAAAAATATTTAAATAGTATTTTGCTTTCTTATTTTGTCTATTCAAATGAAAACACACTCTAACGGCATCTAGCTAAAATGATCAACTAATTATATTTTTATATTATTTTGAATTCAAATCATTCAATTTTAATATTTTAATATTTTTACTGATGTGCCAGTTTTGCCTATAACTCATGCGCTAGCCATGCTTGTCTTCTTATTTGGGAATGAGGCAAAATAAATGGAAAGATACCCACTCTATTAGAGCTTTTGCATGTAATGGTTGGAGTTGCTTTAATTAATATTTTTCAAACCTACTACTTTTATGGAAAAATTATTTAAAAATTTATGAATTTGGAATTTAATATCACGAGATCATATTTTATACCACCAGATCCAAGAAAATTCTAAGTTTCTTTATATATTTGTTATGTTAAAATAATTCTTAAACTTAGCTGTATAAAATAATTCCTAAAATGTCAATAGATATGGTCAGCCAAGGTTTTCACCTATAATATTTTCCTTGGTGGGAAATGATGAACCAAGTTTTTGTAGCCATGACTTGTATAGGTGCGAGAAAAAGCCAAGCATTCAATTACATAAATCAATGCATTACTAAAACATAACAATTATAATGTTATCTATCGTCCATGTGTTGGTCTATTTAGTTTTATAAGGTGCTGTAAATGCGTCGAGCTGAGTTAAGTAAGTCTTATTTATGTTCGGTTTAATAAATTAACGAATTTAAAAATTAAATTTGAATTTAACTCATTTATGGGTATATAATCCTTTATTTTATGAGCATCTTATTAAGGCGTTGTGTACTTTCATTCAAGTTTAAATTGATAAATTACCAAATTCAAAAATAAATTTAATTTTAATTTATTTATTTTACGAGCGAGTTTAAACAAATCTTATAGAAACGTTTATGTCAAATGTCATTCATTTATTTTGTTTTTCCACAATTTTGACATTATGTTATTTTGAACATAGAATTGCTTGTCGGGCCATACCCTACCCATCCCAAGTCCATCCTATCATATCCCATGCCCATAAGAAACATTGCATATATTCTTATTCATATGCAAGCATTTTTGTCCAAGAGTGAAACTTGTGACATTATGAAGAATAAATATTTCGATACCAATTTTGAATTGGGCAACAAATGTCACATCCAATTCGACAAAATCGGCATGTCAATTCAAGGAAGAATGCTGTGGAAGTTGGTAAATAAATGCTTTATTATTGTTTTTAAATGTTTAATTTTTAAAAATTTAGTTTTACAAAAAATATAAACCATCGGATCGATATCCAATTAATCCTTTCATGGCTAATCCCAAGTAGGATGCCTGTTAAGGGGGTGTAGAAATAGTGAAATACATACAACCTTATATCCAATGACCCTTGATGTAAGCTTTATTGCTGAAAGGACCATGTAAAAGCCCCTAACAGGTCAAGTATGTGTGTGTATATATATATTAGTTCTGATCTAGTCAGGATGTCCTAACCTTGAGAAGTATCAGCCCACTTTACTCCAACCGTTAGATGAGGATACGGTGATCCGAGGATGGGAATCACACTCTTCATTAAAAAGTGAAAAAGATGAGCTTATTAAGACTAAACGGTATATCAGCTTTTTGGAAAAAATAAAAAGCAACATCTAAAAAACTGATATATTTGAAACTTGGTTACTTGGCTTCTAGAGAGAGAAGCAGCCCATTGAAACCATAAAAAAACCAGAAACAAGCATGCTTGCACCAGACCTCACCAACTTAACATCATTGTCGCCGGAGAAGGATGGTTGTATGTTATACATTTTTTTTTTTTTTATCCCAATTTTATGTTGAACATGAAATCAGTAAACCAATTTTTTTTATGCAATTTCCCTTCAATAAAATCAAAATTTCCCATATTCTTGCCAACCAAACACAAATTTATCAAACATTTCTAAAAGAAAGAAAAATAAAAATATAATCATCCATTCAACCAAGTCAGAACCCAACCATTTGGGAAAAATAAAATAAAAAAATAAAAAATAAACAGAATGAGCCATTCTCACAAACAAGCAAGCTTGTACTGGACCTCACCAACTAACCTCGCCGTTGCCAAAGAAGGATGGTTGCATGTTATACAATTTTTATTTTTATTTTTTTGTTTTATCCCAATTTCTGAATGCTGAACGTGAAATTAGTAAACCAATTTTTTTATTCAATTTCCATTCATTAAAATCAAATTTTCCCATATTCTCGCCAAGATGGCAACCAAACACAAATTTATCAAACATTTCTCACGACAAAAAAAAATAATCATCCATTCAACTAAGTCAAAACCCAACGATTTGAAAAAAAAAAAAAAACGCATAGCAACCGCGTGACGAAGGGAGCTAGTTTTTTTGGCTTCTTCGGCAATCTGTAGTGGAGATGGGCATGGACGAAGATATGTGTAAGTGAATGGTGGCAATTACCCCTCCTCAAATTTTTTTAAATTCATTTTATACCCTATAAATTATAAAAAATTTGAATTCGCCCCCCTCAATTTTTGACTCCCTTTATTTTATTTTCCTACCCCTCTTTTTTTTTTTTTTTAATTTGTTGTTATATACTTAGGCACTGTTTGGATTTGTTTTTTATAAGTACTTATTTGTTTTTTTAAAAATTTGCAATATATAATTTTTTAGAAAATTAAAAAAAAAAACAAATAAGTACTTATAAAAAACAAATTCAAACGGTGCCTTAGTAAATGGAGTTAAGGTTTGATTTGAAACTATTAGAATTAGGCAAATCCTTAATAGCTTCATAGATGAGATAACTTGGTTTTACTTATTGAGAGAAGGGCACTTGATAATCTTGATAAGAGTATTTACAATGGTATGCCACTTGAGTTGCCATTGCCACCCAAATAAATTGCTCCAATGATGTGTCATTTGGGATGCCAAATTTTGGCAATCGCACATAAGGCTGTCAAACCAAAATTTGGCATATCAATTGGCAATTGCCATTTGTGCCAAATTATATTTTTTTTCTTAAAAAATGAAAAATGTCAAAATGTAACATTAATGCAATTAATGGAGCATATATGTGCCAAAATTTAACATTGACGCCATTTAAAGTGCCAAATTTTGGCATTAGGACATCAAATTAATGGCATGAATGCATTAGAGATGCTCTTGTGAAGCTCATCGAGGACAATGATAAATGTATTGAATTAGAATATTAATTATCAAATATCAAGGAATTATTCTTTATTGTAATTTTTCCTACCTCAAACTAACGAGATAAAAAAATTAAATAAAAATATTTTCTATTTTTTAAATTGTGATAAACTATTAACAATTAATTAAAGTTCGCCCTGTCCTCCTCACTTGAATTCCTAGCTTCATCTCTAGAGATGGGTTAATATTCAGACAAACCCATATTTTTCATTTTTCTTGTGAAAAAATTGAAAAGAAAAAAACAATCAAAAAACACAATTCCATGTTTCTTCATTTATCTTGTGAAAAAAAATGAAAAATAAAGAACACAAAACTCTATCAGACTATCTTTCTTCTTCAGCAACGGTGAGGTGAGTCGGTAAGGTTCAGTACAACTTGCCATTTTGTTTTGTTTTTTTTCTTTCCATAAGTGGCGTAACTTCATTTTTGCAAAAAAGAGAACGGTTACTTCTCTCTCGAAAGCGATCAGGTGAGTGGGTTTTGAAGGTACAACTTCTTTTTAGAAGTTGGTTCTTGTTTTTACCAAAAAACTGGTGTACCCATTTAAGTCTTAAAAAGCTATTGTTTTCTCTTTTAAATGAAGAGTGTGATTGTCACCCTTGGATGACTCATGTCTTCATCTGACATTTGGAATAAAGTGGGCTTATGCAACTTGAGGTCAGGACTTTTTGACTAGATCAAAACTGTATGTATGTGATCTCTCTCTCCCTATATATAATGAAATCTCTATATATAATGAAATGATCTACTGAGCTAATGTTGAGTTAAATCTAAGTCAGTTAAGACTCATGGTCGTTGGATCATCTCATGAATGAAGGCCTTTTTAAGTGATGAGATTATCCAATATCCATAAATGCTTAGCTGACTTAGATCTAAGTCAGCATTAGCTAACTAAATCATTACTCTATATATATTTATATATACATGAATGCTATTATCAGGTCGATCTGATGCAAGTTGCATCAGGTTACCTGCTTTAAAAACACTTATAAGCCTTATTTTGAAAACCTAGCCATTGGATTAGATATTCCTCTTATGTTTGTCATGTCTGCCAAAAATTACAGTTGAATCATGTTTGCCAAAAATCACAGTGATTCAACGGTCAGTTTTTATTTTATTTTTTTATTTTTTTAAAAAGTCACTTTAGAACACTGTGAATTTTTTGTTATTCAAAATATCACCATTTTTTCATAGTGGGTTTTTCTTTAGAGATCAATCGTTGGATCGCTGTGATTTTTGGTAGAAGTGACAAACATAAGAGAAGTATCTTATCCAATGGTCAATTTTTAAAAATAATATCTGCAAATGCCTCTAAAGCAGGTGACCTGATGCAACTTGCATAAGGTCGACCCGATGCAACTTGTATAAGGTCGACCTGACAATAACATTCTTGTGTGTGTGTGTGTGTGTGTGAAAATGCTAACATAAGGTGTAGTGATCTCTATTGGGACAGTTATAAAATGTATTTTGAAAAACGAC
>JAESVK010000524.1:16650-39757 GCA_017140935.1 Hamamelis virginiana | reverse complement strand
TCTTGAGATGAATCTTCCATTAAGTGAATGAGAATCCAAGGACTTGTGGTATTTACTGACTTTAGTTAAAGTGCGCATATGCTCACTAGATCACTTATATATATATATATGCCATTATTTCCCACCTTTCCTTTCCTTCCCCAACCAAACTTCAGCCAAGCAGGGAAGAAAGAAGGCCCCACCACCTCACGATGAAAGTCAATGTTGATTCCACTCACATGCATCAGGGCCTTTTGTCTATGCCATGGTCTTCTAAATTGATTCAAATTCAGACACTTTTCAATTAATTTAAATTCAAAAAATCTTTTAATAATGTTATATTATAGTTGCAATTCTTATAAGATAAGTCAACTCTATCTCTAAACGCTAACTAAAAATATATAAAGGATATATTAATCACTCTCTCTTTATTAGTTAACTTTAAATTTGACCTAGAGGGTCCTCTTAGGAGGAAATCTTATCATCTGAACATGGTGATAATAAAATTTGTTTTAAGGATCCTTTGGATCATTTTCCCTTCTCTTTTTTAGGAACTAGGAAGATAGTTTTTGAAAATAATCCGGTCATCCACACTTTGGTACTTCGAACTTTGGGGATAATTTCAATCCAGGATCTAAACTTTGAATTTGATAAATTGAGGACAAATTTTTAAAAAT
Source organism: Hamamelis virginiana (assembly GCA_017140935.1). Classification (NCBI taxonomy): domain Eukaryota; kingdom Viridiplantae; phylum Streptophyta; class Magnoliopsida; order Saxifragales; family Hamamelidaceae; genus Hamamelis; species Hamamelis virginiana. Next base: position 39,101 of record JAESVK010000524.1, on the reverse strand, counting down.
TTATTTCAATATAAGACAAAACTATAATACTGTTTGCTTCTATAACGAAGATTCCATGTTTGCTTCCTATGGCATCCTAATTAGAGTCTACATGTATCCTACATGACTTGAGCGTTTTATTTTCTACCAAAATCCTTCGTGTAGGCTCAAACTAGAATGTCACGTGAGGCAAACATGGACTCTTCGTTACAAAAGTAAATGGCATTCTACTTTTATCTCACATTGAAATAAATTTTTAAAAATTTATTTTCAATTGATGAAATCAAAAATTTAGATCCGAAATTAAAATTACCTTGAAAATTTAAGGAAATAAAGTCTAGACAACCCGAATAATTTCATCAAGAAGGTTACTTAAAAAATAAAAAAATCCCAGTGTTAGGGCTTTCTCTTCTCAGTTTGCAGATTCTCTCTCAAAACTGTCACAGAAATTATTTTTTCTTCCCTTTCCTCTTCTTCGACTTCCAGCGTACTGCGCGGTGCGTCTTTCTATATTTTATTTCCTTCCTCTCTCTCTCTCTCTCTCTCTCTCTCCTCCCAACAGGCATCCATGATGCTCAGTTACTCCCTAACTGTCAAGGACGCCATTCTGGATTTACTCTGTGATTATTTTATTTTGTTTTGGGTGCTTTGATTATTGGATTTGATTCATGAACTTTAAGCTTTTTTTTTATTTATAAATAATGTAGTTGAGCTAGTATTGACTGTTTAAGAGTTTAAGTTCTCGGTTTCAACTCCTTCTAGGAAAATTTCATTTTGTTTGATTGGTGAATCATTGATGATGATGTTTGATAATTAGATAATGTGATAACAGTTTGATTTTAGAATATTCTTTGTGGGTTTCTGGGTTTATATTTTTCGTTTATGGATAATTGGTATAGCAGTTTATTTATTTATTTATTAACAGCATTACATGGACTAAGATGAGTATCCTCTGTCGGCAATATATTTGGGATTTGAAGTGTTCTATTTCAATTTCAAATTCATAGGCTTTTTTAACGTCCCAGCAGTGGATTTGGAAATTCAGTAATTCAAATCCTTCTATTCAATTTTTTTTTTTCTTTTCTAAACAGCACACTTTTAGATCTCTGGAATCCAAATCCAGGTTTTCAAACACAACCCATGAGGTTTTAGATGCCATTCGTTTCTGTAGGCATTTTCCATTCTCTCACAATTTTCATTGGTTAATTTTGTATGAAATAACATCTCTATGGTTTCTTGAGTTGTTTTCAATTCAAATAGAGTGCTAAAATTTATATTTGCATGCTTCTTAACATCGCTAGCATTTTGCCTTATTCAAAGTAAGTTTTAATCAATTGGGCATGATTTCACATTTGAACTTGTTTTAATGCTTTGTTTGGTTTTAAGAAGCTATGAAGTTTTTCTTCTTTAATTAATTACTCTTCTTGGTATAGCAGAACACTGGAGATGAACTGAAGGAAGATCCAATGGAGTGTGTGGTTCAAGGAGTTATACTGACAGAGGTAAGTTTAATAGAGTGCCCCATTCTTATTTGCACTTCCTCTTTTATTAAGGATTCATCCAATTAAGTAATGCAGGGATTGTTAATCAACTTGGAAATTCTATTTTATGCAAGTATGCCATATTCCTCTCCTACTGAAGGGATAAAAGACAACATTTGGAGTTAAGTTAAACGTTGTAGAATAGATATAATCTCTCTTCCTTAAATCACATAGATTCCTTTGAAATCAAAACCACCGATTCACTTTGCTTATCATTGCAGTCTTGCAGATGCTGTAAAAATTCCATCAACACTAGCTGCGTTTGGAATTGAAAATGCTAATTAACCTTGCTTATAATTGCAGATACTGTAGAAATTTCACAACATTAGCTGCTTTGGGATTGCAGTTATGAATGTAGAGAAAACTACTCCTCCCCGTTGCTTATAATAAACTTGAACGTATCCATAGTTATGGCATTGTTCCATGTGGTATGTTGACTTGTGAGAATTCAGTTGTATAGAAGAGAATCGTAAAGGTATTGACATGTTGAAATTGAGACGGGTATGAATATTTAAAATTGAAAGTACTATAAAGAAATGAAATGATAAGATTAAAATTATGATAGTGGCATAGTGGGAGTTGCTTATTTCTATCTTTGGCCGAATTTGCTGCTTGGGTAGGTGCTTTACTTTGAGCTCATCTCAAAATTCTTAAATATACAGAAAGACAATGAATTTGAAGTTTCGGCCCTGCCATTTACCTTATCAACCGTCATATTCATGTTTGGCATATGCCTGCTCTGACTGAGAATAATTGGCAAATATGTGCATAAGGTTGAGCTGAAATACATCTTGTAGAACCATAAGGTCTACTCAGTAAGGTTTATGCAAGTCCTCTGCGTAGAATCCCTCTTGGTTTCCGTGCACCTTTGTGTATAAGTGTATAACTGAAAACATTTTAGGCATTTTGAATGCAACTTTATGACATGGTGTGACATTTTGGTTATTATGGCACTTTGAAAGCAATTTATCTTACTATTGCTCAAGCTGTCTAAAGCAATAACTGTTATGGGGGCAGACACTATGGCATCTCTGCGAACATTTAGTCATTAGAATTGCTTTGAAGTGGATTCAGATGTGCTTATGTTTACTGGAGACTAGGAGGTCTTATATTCAGAGCTCAAGTTGCTAGCTTGCCATCAAGGGGAAAGTGAAAAAAGGAGGTGTTTAACATATGTTTTTTTCCCCTTCTTGCAGCATGTTGAGGCCCTTGAGATTCTGCTTAAGGGTCTATGTGGTGTTCAGAGAGAACGATTAAGGGTCCATGAAATGTGCCTAAAAAGTGGGCCAAACCTTGGTAAGTACTTTATGTTTTTTAACGTTGAGCTGTATAGCTAGGATGATCCATATCAGTTAATCACACTCACATGAAGTCTTCAAAATACCCTCCACAGTGTTGCCAATTCAATTATTATTCCATCTTGGTCATCTACTCCATTTCACAGCTTAGTTGAGTCTTAGCCTGAGTTCACATTGATTAGTATTTCAGGTTCCTGCCTTGTCCAACTGTTACCTTGAAACATATGTTTATAACAGCTAAAAAGGATTTATAAGATTTTATCCATATGCATCTTATTAAAGTTTACACATAGACATAGAGCGCAAAGTGACTTACTCAATGCTATCAATCTGTATACACAATCACTCGAGCATCTCATGATTTTATGAGCATATTGTGGTATTTACATTGAAAGATAGTGATTAATTTATCTGTTTATTTTTTGGGCTATGTCTGGCTAACATTAAGGTTCATGCTCTCCTTATTTTAGGGATTGTACCTTCGGAGGTTCGACTCTTATGTGATCTCGAGCAACCACCGGAGTCCGCTTGGTAAAGTCTGGAGTCTCTCTTGCCATATGCATTAAATTCTGCCTATTCATGATTTTGAACTCTTGAAAAATTTTGAAACTTTAGGACTGTTCGTCACGTTGGCGGTGCAATGAGAGGTGCTGGTGCTGAGCAATTGTCAGTTCTTGTGAGGACCATGGTGGAAAGCAAAGCAAGCAAGAATGTGCTTCCCTTTTTTTATACCCTTGGATACAAGTTAGACTATGAGATGCTGAGAGTGGGATTTGCCTTCCGTTTCCAAAGGAGTGGTGCTCAGATAACTGTTACTGTGGCATCAATTAACAAGATGCTAAAACTATATGCCACCGATGAGGCCGTGCCATTGACACCTGGAATGCAGCTGGTTGAAGTGACAGCCCCTGCATCATCTGAAAATTATCCTGAAGTTGCTGCTGCAATGACATCTTTTTGTGAACATCTTTCATCGTAAGTACTCCTATATTTTTCATAACATCCATAATATCAACTGCTTTTTTTGGTTACAATAGAGGGGATTCGAAACCTAAAAACTTTGGGTAAATAAACCGGTTCTTGCTCCTGTACATCCATTAGCTTGGGAGCCAATGATGTCACTTAGAGACGTGCAGTCTTGCACGTTGCCCGTTTGCTTTACCCAGGGAAAGGCATGATTAGGTATTCTTCATGTCACAACTATCCAATATAATTTGTATTTGGAGGATGCGAAAAATCTATGGATAATTTTACTAATTTAGAATAGAGAATTCTTTTAGATCATATGTTTGCCTCAGGGTCCTCCTTTGTTCCATTAATTGGTGATGATTAACATTTCCAAGCTTTTGGCATTTGTTTCACAGGCTTCTGCATTTGTCAAAACCGGGAGTTTCAACAGGGATTGTTCCAACTGCTGCCGCTGCTGCTGCATCTCTCATGTCAGATGGTGGGGGTACAACTTGATAGCATGGTTTTGAATTTGCAACATGTTAAAAGCCTCTCTCTCTCTCTCTCTCTCTCTGAACTATTCAAAACTGTCATACTTGTCCAGAAAAGAAACTCTTACCGTCTTTTCACAAAATAAAGAATAACCCACCACCACATTTTTTTTTTTAATTAGTAATGTGAGTATATTTTTCCTGTAATTATTTTTTTTTGGGTTGTAAGAGTCACGAGGGGGCCAAGGCCCAATAACAAAGAAACCAGATGGGGGCAAGCTAGGCCCAATAGGATCACCCGTAAGAAGGAATGAAAAAGGAGGGGGGAAACATTAACAAACGGGTAAAAAGTAATAGCCAGGGGTCCCGAAATGCTCTGATTAACAACTTCTAGTGCTTGCATGAAATAGGATCTCCAAATAGGCGTTTGGATTTGCTGGTGAGCAGCCGGTCGGATGGCGACGCACAGGCAATTTCAAAGATCCAATGGCCCAAACGCGAAAAGCACATGTTGGGCATCATTTTGAGCCAAACAGTGAGCAACAGCAGCCCCTTAACTCGTTAACGTTACTGTGCAACGCTAAAATTTTGCCAAAATTTGAGATTCAAATTTTTTTCAAATCCCGCTCAATCACTCACTCATATAAATTCCATCTCCCTCCTTACCAAAGTTTTTTCTCTCTCTCTCTCTCTCCTCCATCTCTAAATTTCTTGCTCCATTTCTAAATTTTTGACTCCATCTCTCTCCTTCATTCATAAATTTCTTGCTAGAGATGTCAATGAGATAGGTTAAAAGGGTAACATGCCCCGTCCCGCTCCTATTGGGAAGGGTTTGGGAAATAGATTTAAAAACCTTATAGGGTTTGGGAAAAAAATTAAAAACCCTATAGGGTTTGGGACAGGAATGGGATATGGCTTCTCCAACTCACCCCGTCCCGAATATCTTTGTATATATAATTCTACTAAAATGTTTTCCATTTATTCACAATATTTAGTGTTTTAAGATTTTTATCATTTCTATTTTTTTCTATTCTTTTCACCAAGTTGTGTGTATAAATATATATTTTAACTACAAATACCTATAATTCAATATAGAAATCAAAATTTGTTGAGATTATAGTTATGGTTCATTCCAAAATAAAATAAAATTGAAGTTTAAAAAATATTTTAATTATTTTCTTAAACCCGATGGGAAAACCAATCCCGCCTCGCATAATTCTTGCCCCGCCCCATCCCGTTTTAAGTTAGGATTGTGACGAGTTTGAGAAATGATTTTTATTCACGGAACGGGATTGAGAAAGCAAAACCTGCCCTGCCCTGCCCCACCCCGTTGACATCCGTATTTCTTGCTCGTTTTCTCTCGTACCAAACAATAGCTTGTTCTCACTCTTTCTTTCCTCACGAACAGAATAGCTTGTTCTAGTAGGTATGCCTATCTCTGTCTCTCCACCTAGATCCAAATAATGAAATTAGTTGGAGTGTATATGTGTTTGTTCATATGTGAAGATGAGTACTAAATGCTTGTTAAAATGTCGCAACCAGATTGCAGGCAAGTAAGACACTCAAGATGTTGTTTACTAGAATTAAAGAACTTCGGGCATAAGTTCAAGAGGACCATGGCGAACAATTAAAGAATGTATAGACATTGTCTGCTGGAATTGAAGTTAAAATGTGGAGACGTTGTCTGCTAGAATTGAAAAACTTCGTGCTAAATTGGCATGGTGAGCTTCAAAAGTAGTCAAATTCAAGAGATATTTGAGAAGAGTTTCAAGGATGTTAAGCAAAAGTTCGAGTACCATGGCGAACAATTGATTGGGTTCCTGAAGAAGGCTCTTGGGGCACTCTGATTTACTTGCTCTTTGTGCATGGAAATGTTATACTTGTGGGTACTATATTGTGGATGGAAAGTTTATTTTTTGGTAGTCATATAAACAGTTTTTGTCTATTTTAAAGGTGTAACTAAATGGTGGGGAAAATGTGTATTGGGTGAGTATTTTGTGGTTGAACATTTTGTTGATATTTTGGAAAGGATATATGTAGGTGACTCCATTTGGAAGTAAGCTATGTTATGAAAACTTTCTAGTTTATTTAAAAAGGTTTCCCTTTTAATAGTCTTTTTATTTGGATGCTGTGAAAAACTTGGTAAGAAATATTGTAATACATACCCACCGTATTGTATGTGATTTTTGAAGGACAATAATTGACTATGCTAATATCATAGTCGACTAAGGTGTCGCAGGAGATACAATCTGCAGAGGCTGCAATACCATAGTCGACTATGTCTATTATACAGTCAACTGTGTTAACTGTTGCCGCTCCACAAAAATTTTCCCGCCCAATATAAACTATATATAAATGATAGATGACTATTGACGAGGCTCTATATAAAACTCATTTACTCAAATCACACATTTTCAAATTCATTTTTCCTATTTCTCACTTATAGTCTCCCATAGCCTCACGCAAGGTGACTCTCTCTCTAGATTTTTCATCTTCTCCATCCAATACAACCCTAACCCACTCCTCTTTACACCTCACGTTACATATTTTGGCTTCTGCACAGTTCAAATCCAAAAAAAATGGGAAAAATGTCTTCAAGCAACAAGGGTAAAGTTCTAGAAGAATAAGGTTGTGTATAATAGAAGCACTGAATCAGTGATGGTTTGATGAGCGAAAGAAAAGAAATTTGGGTCGTGAGGAGAGAGAGAAGAAATTTGGGTTGTGAGGAGAGAAATTTGGGTCGTAAGGAGAGAGAGAAGAAATTTGGGTCAAGAGGAGAGAGAGTTAAAATGTCAGATTTTCTAGGAGGGAGGAGACAGAGGTTGGCGGGAATCTCAAATTTTGGCAAAATTTTAGTTGCACAATAACGTTAACGGGATTAAGGGGCTGTTCTTGCTCACCGTTTGGCTCAAAATGACGCCCAATATGTGCGTTTTGCACTTGGGCCCTTGGATCGCTGAAATAGCCTCCGTGTCACCATCCTAGCGGCTGCTCACCAGCAAATCCGAACGCCTCCAAATAGGTAGTAAAGCCTCACCAGTATTGTACTAGAGGCCTATATTTTAAACCTTTCTACATTTAACAATTAAACAATGTTCTCTAATTCAAAACCCTAAGGCCATCTCAGATCGAAAAATAAAAATGCTAAAAAATGATTTATTTTCTCTAATATTTCAAGTCATTTTCTTTTTCTTTCCTTTGTTCTTTTTTCAAAAATCCAAACAGAGGCCGAGTCGTCCTGTGGAGCTTCTTCATGGTCATCCTCTCCCTCTTTCTTTTCACCTTCACTTTCTCTTTCTTTCCCACCAAACCTCATTTTTATCACCAAACTTCACTCTTCTCCAATTTCTCATCTACTTCCTTTGTTGATTTGACTGTATCATCTGAGTGTCTTCCGATATCGACTCAGCTTCATTTTTGGCCTCCAAAAGCTGCCGTAGCCCTGTGAGCGATCACAACCATGCCTTGCCATGCCATTTTGTGCAAGAGTGTAGAGAGATTAAAAACTTTGGACTTGAAGTTATATGGAATATAGTGAAATTAGGGTTTAGAAAGACTTGAGAATTATGAACGTGAAGATGTTTTATTAGTACTAGACGTTTTGAGGCCCGGAAGGGTTATTATGTAAACCTCGCTAAAAAACTAACCCCAATGGTAGTGTTTGGGCATAAGGTTACACTATCACATCCTAGGGGTGACATGACATGCATTTCACCTTTGTTTTTCCCACGGCATCAATGCTATGAACTCTAAAATCATAACATATAGACTGTCCAAATAACTGGTAAATATGAAAACAGAGAAATTAATTCAGCAATTCGAAGAACCACGAATGAGGCCACACACAAAAAAAAAAAAAATAGTTACTTTTGATATATATATAACCTTTACAACACAGAATGGAACATTATGTTCTTGAAAGAAGTACATGAAGAAGCACCCTAGAACAAGTATATATAAGTATTGTCTTCTTCTATACAATGAGAAAAATGTGAGGATGCATACTCTAAACTATAATCTAATGTTTGGATCTCAGAAAGAATGAAGGAAAGAAAAGAAAACGACTTTAAAATGTCAAATAAGGGAATCCAAAATTAAATAATTTTTTAGTATTTTCTTTTCTTCTCCCTCGTGTTTTCCAAGATCCAAACAGAGAAACCTAACAAAAAAACAGAACAGCATATAGACATATGAAAAAAGAAGAAGATGAAAGTAAATTTCAATGCTGCTCCAGCCACTCTTGAATTGCAGAACGAAGAGCAAGGTTGGGGACAAGGTTGCGGTGTGAGAGCTTATCGTTTGTCATGGGTGAAGTATCATGCCCGCTATCCAGCCATCCTCTCAAAGCCTCTGCTTCATAAGTATAACCATCTGCGGCCACATGCGGATCTTGCATGACTTCCTGCAAGTTTAAGCAAAACAAGAGCTACCCATGACAATGATGTGATGATGATCCGGTGAAGTTGGTTTGTAGCATAAAGAGTTTCCAAAATAGAAACACAGAATTCCAATGAAAATTTAAGAAATTCATGAATTCTGGGGAAAATCAGAATTTAGGAGAATCAAACAAGAAGATAAATTAAGGGGAAAAAGAGAATGATGAAGAAGCAATGAACTTACCAGAAAAATAGGACAAATGAAATATGGTGGAGCCTGGTAAAGCTCTTCAGAACCCAGCCGAAATGCTGATGAAGGTCCACATGAAGCCCTCATTGCTTCAAGCACCCTCCACACCTCTGACCCAAGGTCTGGTCGGTTCTTTCGATTCATCTCACAGCACCTCAATGCCAAGTGAGCCAACTGCTGGGCTTGCACATAAGGCCAGTCCCCAGCTGAATAATCCAACAAGTTCTTCAAGTTTCCATTATCTAATGCATATTGTACTTCCTTAGTTAATCCCAAGGGTGGTCTCCCAGTCAGCAACCGTAGTAAAATAATTCCAAATGAGTAAACGTCTGACTTTGGAGTAAGCTCTCCCGTTTGAAGTAATTCGGGATCCATGTACACGAAAGTTCCCTTCGGGTCAGTTCTGTGACATAGTGTTGTGTTGCCGCTTGAATTTTCATCACGAGAGATGACACGGCAGATTCCAAAGTCACTGAGTTTGCTGACAAGGTTGGCATCGAGGAGAACATTTGCTGGTTTTAAATCACTGTGTACTATGTGAGGGTCACTGGAATGAAGGAAGATGAGGACTGAGCATAATTCAGTAGCGATGCATATTCGAGCTTGCCATGATAGTGGGGGAGTGTTGTCCTTGCAGTTCAGTCGATCTTCAAGGCTCCCATTGGGAAGATACTCATAGATGAGTGTCCAAGACTCTGGACAGGCTCCGATAAGAGTAACAAGATTTGGATGCCTCAACTTGCTCAAAACATCAACCTGATGTACAACCAACAGATGTGATACAATGAGTAACTAGTGAGCAATTTAGTTCCATTTTTTCTACCTCAGATTCAGATTTTCTTCTGGAACCATGAAAAAATTAGCAATACTACATTACTACATAGAGAAAACATGCTAATAGATCAAGGGGAAGAACAAAGTATTAAAATAAATTGAAAGTTTAGATTCCTACAAAGCAGGAAAATCTTTTCAAAATTTCATGTGTAACGAATTTTCTTTACGTTCAGTAGTAAGTTTCCTCAGTACCTTTACATCTCATAAAATATTAATAATATTAATAAACTTTTCTAAATGCTGAAGTGAATTTTTTTATTAAGACAATAATAATATTATAATAATAAATTTATACTAGATGCTAAAGTGAATTATGTTATTAAGGCATGTAGAAGCAACATGCTTTATAAAAATACGTTGGATAATGCTGAAACCGTGAATGAGCAGAACTACAAGAACCAATTAAGTAGACATAAGATGCAATTCCAAAATAATAAGTGACACGAAATTTAGGGCAACAGACCCTCAAACCTAGAATCTGAACTCACTGGAAGCAGTGGCAGTTAAACTGGAGTAAACATATGTAATAAATTTTACATTTGCAAAACTGAGTCATTGATTCAAATCATAAAAGATTATGGCAACATGTCATAGCAAAAATACAATACCAATTCAATCCTAGATTCCTATTAGTGGACGGTGGACATATAACTAACCTGCAGAAAACAATTATTCATAACGATTTAGGTTATTATCTCTTGCTTAGAGGATAAACCAATGCCAAAAGCGCAATTAATATATGGTTTAGAGTAATAACTCAACTGATTTTCAAGTTAATAAACAACACTCAAACCATCCTACCTCCTGTTGAAATTCTGAGGGGCCTTGCATGCTATGAGAGTGCAAAATCTTTATAGCCACTTCAATGTGACGTAAAATGCCCTTGTAAATGCTACCATAACCCCCTTCTCCAATCTTCAAGGATGGGTCAAAGTTGCGAGTTGCTTCCTCAATCTCTGAAAAGAAGAATTCAGAGAAAAACTGAGATGTATGTGTGCTTGAGGCCTCTGCTCGTTGTTCCCTCAGCTCCTCAGCTACTTTGAGTGCATTGTCACGCTCTATCTGCAATTCATCTCTCTCTTTTTTGTAATTTTGCAACAGATCCACAGCAGAGAGAATCTTCTCCTCCAACTCCTTTACCATCCTATCAGAATCTGCAATTTGACTCTCCAATAATGATTTCTGATCCAGGGCGATCTGAAGTTCTTCCATGATTTCATCTCGCTGGCCCTTCATCTTTTCAAGTTCTTTTTTTTCTTTCACTAGTGCTTCCTCAATTTCTTTCCTCTGTTTCAAATCCTCAGCATATAAGATTTCTGCTGCTTTAGCCTGTAAATTGGGGGCCATTAATGATAATTTGCATAAAATCATGGAAGTTTATGTTTTGAGGTCATAGATTTTACTGACAAAATGTAACTGAAAATGATGCCTGGGTCCAAGTATCCAACAGATGATAGGACAGTTATAAAGAAATTGTTCAATTAGAGACCAATGGACAGTAATAAAGAAATTGATCAAGGAAAAAAGTGCAAGTCCTGGTCCACTTAGATCTTGTCTATCGTCCTGACAAAAATGTGATCAGTTGATTGGACTATTATGCTCCATGAGTACATAGTATGTTGACCACTCTATTGCATAAGAGATAGCCATCACCTTTCTTTCAATCATTAAATTGTCTACAGTTATTATGATGAAAATTGTATTCCACATCTGAAACAACATCACCTCCACAATAAAAGAAAAAAAAAAGTGCTTAAACTAAATCTTTACCCTGCGAATAGCCTCAATAGCATCTTTTTCAGCTTTCCCCCGTTTGACTGACTCTTCGAATGCTTCTTGCCTTGAATTTCCAGCCTCCACTATGGCTTGTTCAAGTTGATCATAAAGTTCTTCATCTATACTTCCTTCCTGCTAAAATTCAAGAACCATTTTTTATATGTTTTTCAGATGGTTTAATATCGAAAGGTCTGGGTCACTGAATCAACTTAAATGATTAATGCTAAAGAGATAGGCTAAATTATTCTTACAAAACAAAAAAAAATTATACTATGAACTCAATCCATAAGGACCATAACATAATTATGTATTGCCCACAGATGGCTTGGACGTACCAGTACACTGGGAGGAGATGAATGCTGAAGATCCACTTTGGACTCAGGCCGAGCATCTTCTCTCCCCTCAGGTCTCTCAAATGGGATCAAAGCTAACCCAATCACTTCACTGGAAGAGCACGTCGAAAAACCAGAGCTCTGAGATAGAGTCCTCCTTGATGTCCCATCCCATTCGTCATAACTTACTTCTGTATCCAACCTGCTCTGTGGAGTTGACACCCCTTCAGTATCATTTGGGAAAGAATATCTCAAGATTCCCCTTCCACGTAAGTCAAGATTGACAGACTTCGCTCTGCGGATAAACTCTTCACCTCGATCGGCGAGTCCTAGTGGAACATTCTGCCCCAGCGTAATGGATCGCGATCTCAAGTGTCCAGTTTCATTATCTGAACTTGCTTGCAGCGAACGAGTCGTGACATCTATATTAACTCCATCTAAATTACGTTCCCTATTTAACAACGGCACTTGCATTAGTGATCAAGACAGCTGCAATTAAGTACAAACCAAAAAATTTAAGTAACAAGGAAAGAAATTTTAGCAGTTGGATGTAGAGCCTCTCTGATAACTCTACTCATCAGGCATGTTGCAACCATAAGTAGGTTCCCGTATCACCATATGGTTGTCAAGGAAGCTTGGACGCTTCTCCATTGAGGAAATATATTTTTATGTCATTCAAATATTTAATTAATAAAAATGACACGATAAAATTCCAAAAATGTAATACCAGAAATGTCAAGCATACCTTGTGTAGATGAGGTGCCCCTTACAGATAAACTGAATGTGACAGAAAACGGGCGCTTGTGCACGCACATATATTGCTTTCTTAGACTTGAGCTCATTCATTCTCCTGCAATGTTAAAGGAATCAGATAAGCAGCTACAATTTAGGAGTACATATTTGGACAAAATTGGAGAATATTGAACCAGAGACACCTAATAATAATCATGAACGTAATCAAACATACAAACCAAACTTTAACAGGAAAAAAATTATCAAGTGTATAATTAATCTTCTTCACATACAATGAAGCAGATTTGAAACATCCTATTTAATTAACAAAAAGGAAAAAGAAAAAAAGGGCCTTCACTGTATATGATATTAAACAAAATCATTAATCCAGAGTAGACCTCAGGGTGTTATGTGATTGCTCAATCAATGCTAGAGGTCATGTACACAAAACCATTAATGAAGATAACAAAAGGTAAATGTGAGGAGTTACTTATGTGGTTCATACCTTGAATAGTGCTTCTCCGCTGCTGCTCCAATAACAAGATGCCTGATTCCTTCCTGAGAAATGAGCTCCACAATCCCTTTCTCGATACAGTCCATTTCAATAAGTACTTTCTCTGCCCTTACCTGCAAAAGAAGTATGAATGACAAAATACATTAGACAGTTCAGCAATTGAGTCAATTCAGTATTCCAGAAGGAACTTCTTCAACCATGTTCTAAAAGTTGGTAATTTTGTACTATTAGAAAACATAAATTTCAAGGTTCAAAATCTAATATGGATACCCATTGAAAACAGCAGTCACACTGAACATTTAGCTTTATTATTTTCTTATTCCTTATCTACTTTTTTATAAAACTAAAAATAATTTGTTCTGTCACAAAATACAAAGTTATTCATAGAAGCAATATGATTAAACAGCAACTTGTAATCACTAAATGAACTATAAGAGACAAAAGAAGAAATAATACCCCGACTCGGCTACAAATGCGAAGAAAATCATCTAGCATCTTAAGCATATTTTGCCTTTCAATTTCTTGGTACGCCTTGACTTCCTGTGGTTTCAGTTTACTCGCTGGAAATTTTCCACCCACTGCAAACCAAGTGAAAAATAAATAAATAATGAAGATCAAAAAATATTTTAATCAGATGACCACAAAATCAATGCAAGAGAAGTTGAAAACTGTGCAACAGAAGCATGATCACAATTCACAAATGAAAAAACATAGTTGCGGGGGAAAAATGGTAACCACCAAAATTCAACCAATTGCTCCACTCAACTCAATGAAGCCTTGAAGGTGCCTGCTACAATATACTTTTTTTTTCCCGAATGATTGAAACCATAAATAAAAATAAAAATAAAAAAATCTGGTTTTCCAATAAGCTTAGCAGCCAAAACAATTAGTCCAACACAACCAGATTTATTTGATGGAGCCATTAAGTTGCAAACAAGGTTTTGAAATCTGGTAGCTCATCAGCCTGAGTTTGAATCGGCAGCCAGACCATATTGAATTGGATACAATTCGGCATAAATTCATATAATTTGGTCAAATCAAAGGAATTTAACAGAGTATATAAGCAGCCCTTGATAGAGCTGCATAGTGAAAAATGATTCCTGTAACCAACCCCATGCGGGTTGGGGTTAAGGCTTTGTTGAGTTGAGTTGAGTTGAGTACTAATTCAGACAAAAAATCAAACGAATGATTTGAAAATCCATTTGAGAATTTGATAAAATTTAAAGTATAATAAAATAACAAATTGAAGATGTGGGTTATCAGAAGTCGTCCAAAACTATGCAAATTGATAACCAAGGTTGCAATTTGTAAAACATTATTAAGTATAGAGCTTGAAGTTCAACATAACCGACTCGACTCAGTTTCAAATTTTCAATTCTAGACAATTATCAAGCACTTGGTAATTGGTATTCAACTACAGGATATAAAATCAGAGCAACAAGAATTTGGGACAAATCCCAATACAAGCCCATGAATCAAATCTCTCTCTCTCTATATATATATATGTGTGTGTGTGTGTGTGTGTGTGTGTGTGTGTTTTGGGGGGAGGGGGGATGTGGACTTACTTATAGGGATCATCTGAGCAGGCTGATGAACATGAATTATACATATTTTCTTCCCACCCGAGTTCTGCAAAGCCCATAACAGAATCGATTTGCTCTCTTTCACCTCCTTACCCACAGCAACATACAGTTTATCCTCAATCACTTGTGTCACTGGTTCCTCTACAATTCCTCCACTGCTCGCCATAATTTCTGGAACTCTAACATCACAGAACCGAACCTGATCTATCCGTTGCGGAATTGCAGGAATCGGACTCACCAAAGCCATTGTAACAACACTTGGGAAACTCAATCATCAAATCATTACACACCCATATCAATAAATCTCTATACCCGTGTCTCTCTCTCTCTCTCTCTCTCACTCACTTTCTCTCTTTAATAGGTTGGGTTCCAAATGGCTGTGATTGAGGTGCTGTTTGGGTAAAAGGGATTGCTTGTCTTGAGGTATGATGGCTGGTTAGTAGAAAACAAGAAGAAATGTAATGATTTTAGAGATTGTGAAATTGTATTAACAAATTCATGGGACGGGGCTCCATCTCCATGGATTATGTCTTTCTCTCTCTAACACATCACTTTCTCTCTCTATCTCTGTAATGAATTTGCTTGCTTTCCTTGCTTAATGAAGAAGGTTCTTCGACTTCGCCGTGGGAACCACTGGAAATTATGTAAAATGCAGTTTATCCTAAAGCAATACTAACGTGAGGGTATCCTCCCTGTACTTACCGTAAATTTCTCTTTAAAATAAGGGTATTTAACCCAAAACCCTAGTGTTTGAATTGTATACCCAAACCCCCTATGGAAATTTTAGTTTATGAAAGAGAGAAATTATATAGTTTCTAACGAATTTGCCTTCATTTATAAAACCTGATTTTGAATTTTTTTTCAAAATTGGTTTTTGCCAAAAAAGAATACATTAATTGCCATATATTTTCAAATAGATAAATTTATATAAACTGTATTGAATGCATCTAATATGATTTTCAAACAAGTAAATTTACCTAATTTGTATACACGTGGTGAATGTGCATATTGCCGTATATCTTCAAACATGTAAATTTACATAAACTGTATTGTATGTATCAGATCTTATTTTTAAACAAGTAAAATTACTAGACTCGTATACACATGCTGGATGTATATATTGACGTATATCTTTAAACAGGTAAATTTATATAAATTGTATTGTATGTATCTAATTTGATTTTCAACAAATCCAAAAAAAAAAAGAAGAGAGTTTCCAAGAATGCAACTCATTTTTAATGGATTCTTTGAAAATAAATATAGAAATTATACTAATAATTCAAAATTTGAAATGAATGCAATTTAAAAGATTTATATAAAGAGTCGAATACAAATACAAGCTTTAAATGAAAACCAAACATAATCAAAAAATTTCCTTAAATCCCATGTAGTTATAAACTCTAAACGGAAACCACAATAAATGCAATCTTATCAAATAAGGGCAAAATTGTCAATTAAAAAAATTGGATGACTTTCAAATATCCTTAAAAAATTTCAAGTAAATATTAGAGGGTGTTGGGTCTCATGGTACGGAATCTAATTTATAGGAGGGTCACGATAATTTTTCCCTAAAATTATATCAAGTCTCAATCTTGTAAGCACATGGTTACATAAGTTATGTAAGCATAAATCAAATAAATTATTATGGAATATATATTTTGAATACTGACCGTTAAATTAAATGTTTTTCCTGTGGATGTTACGCATGCCAAAAATCACGGTGATCCCATATCAAAATCTTAATATATAGATCGTGAAAATTGTGATCGCTGAAAACTGTCATAGTTTTTCTCAATAATATTTCCAAAAAAATCAACCATTGGATTACTGTGATTTTTGACATACATGACATACATAAGTATAGTATTTAATCCAACAGTCAGTTTTCAAAATATATATTCCACAACTATCTATTAGTTTTATGCTTACATAAGCTTATGTAAACATATGCTGATAGGATATTTTTAAAATTATATGTTATTGATGTGATTTTTTATACACAGTCAAATTTTTGTGTGCTTTAACAATTTTTCTTCTTATTATTTAGAATCTTAAAAGACAAAAGCTCCTTTGTTATGCCGTTATAGAGGGCTAACAGGTATGTTCGATGAATACAAATTTTGACACAATTTTTTTATATATAAATTTAATAAATTTTTATTTTGAGATAATTTTGACAAAATTTACTATTCAATTACATATTTCTCTTGTAGACATTATATTTGTCAAATACCGAATTGATTAAAAATTAAGAGCTACTTTATTTATAAGTACAAGTAATATGAGTTGATGAATTGAATGGTTATTGGTGTCTAATCAATGTGATATTTACCGTGCATGACATATACAAGAAAGTTTTGAATCCCATGATATATTTTACAAAATATAACTTCCAATACAAAAATTATTAGGGTTTTATTAAATTTTGTGTCAATTTATTTTAAAATATGTATTCACTGCTTAAAGTGCTAAATCAAACTAACAATAATGAAAAAGTTTTGAGAAAATTTCTTACTATTTTTTTTTTCTACATTCCTGCAACCTAAAAATTCTCTCCCCAAAGAAGAGGGGGGTTTGATCTCACTAACCCTAAAGAATTGGTTTTGTACAATGTTCTTGTTCAATACCTAAAAAGGAAAACCAAAAACAATTGTTTTAATAAATAAAAAAATACCAAAAAAAAATGATTCATGGTAAATAATAATTTAGAACCCTATGAGTCACACCCTATTATGAGAGAAATAATAAAGAAAAAAATAATAAAATACATTATGTTCGTGTCACGGGCACAAATAACAATCGATCAAATGAAAAAATTTATGTAACCAACACGGAACACTGATATATTACATTGGCATAACATGTTATATCAATAATTACGAATAATTAACTAACTATAATAATATCACCATAATTAATAGAAAAAAAAATAAAAGTAATAATATTTAAAAACTTATTAGATGTAATATGCCTAGATATACCAATTTTGTAAGATTGTCAAAAAATTTAAAATTTAATGTTGAGTCAACATTTGGAGAGCTGGTGGGACCAAGTTGTCGAGTATATTCTGGGGGCCGGAGTTTTATCCTCTAAGACTCTTTCTCAATATTTCCGTCGACAAAATTACACTTAACTGTACGGCTAAGAGCGTTGTAAGACTTTTATACCCAGAGGTTAAATACACGTGGCCTCGTGTATACCGCCAAGTTTACCAGCACTGGTCCGCCACGGTCAACTGTAATAACTGTCAAACTCTAGCTACATCAATTAATATGAAGCTCGTGCCCTACAAGACTTGTTCAAATTATCATTTTATTTCACAAGGTCCTTTTTAAGGGATCCCTCCCACATCTTATCAAAATTTTGATTTTGATTTTTTTTATGATAGATTAGTTCATATTATATTATAATATTAATTCGATAAGATATGTAGATGTGAAATTCTGTATCAAAACTCATACTATACGTGGCTTTCATCGAGCTTTTTTTTTTTTTTTAATGAGTATTGCTAAAAAAATATATAATTAACTTTTTTTTACATTCAATATGATTTGAACCGACATTATCTATTCTATAATCGGTCAGACAGTTTACTATCTTCTATCTATCATTTTTTCTTAAAAGAAAAATAATATCACTTGATGTGGCAGCATACATATTAATATTACATTATTATAAATACGTATAATATTTAACTTCCCATATCATATGATTTACCTTGTTAGGATAACATGCTGATTTTACGAGTGAAGTAACATGCCATGTCAGATACCACATCTAAGTGTTATGGCAAAAATGTTGGTGATATGTCATGCTAGTATAACATGTATATACGTTAATGTCACATCTGAGGGGGAGGTTTTTTGTATTTTATTTTACTTTTCTAATTTCTAAGGATAAGACTATGACTGAGTAAATACTGAATTTTTCCATTAATGTAAATATAACAAAAAGCAATTTCTAGGTAACCGAGAATGGACAGATATCTGAAATTATACACAAGTTGGTAGGAAGAATAATACTGATCACATCACACGGTTTCAACTACGATTTAAAAATCTTCCTCCAAGCATTAATTAACGAAAATGATTTATATATAAAGTTAAAAAACTATGGTCCATCCATATGGAACACATCATCACAATAACTAATTAACAGCTGGAGGCTGGACCAAACCCTTGAGGGGAATATGGGAATATTCCAATCCATTCAAAAAGAGGAAGAATGTTTTATTCCTTTTTATTTTAAAATAAATTTTATAAAAAATTATTCAAAAGTTTCTGAATTTTATTCACCAGGTCTTTAATTTATGTTAAAAAAAGCTTTGGACCTGATAGTATAAAATGCTTGTGTCAGAGACTTATGGGTATGTAATCTTAAATTTTATGGTAATTTAATTTAGTGGTATGTATATCACGGGGTATGTAATCTTAAATTTTATGGTAATTTAATTTAGTGGTATGTATATCATGATGTCTCTCATTCAAGCATGTAAAAATAAACCAATACTCATTCGTTAATATTAAAAAAGTTCGAAAATTTAAGATTACAAATGAGTTGAATGTTTCAAACAGAGGAGGGGGGGTTTTGAGTGAGTCAAGCTGAATTTTAGGTTGCTCAAGCTTGACTTGGCAAAAAAATTTAATTACTCAAGCTCGGCTCGAATCTTATTCAAGTCCAATCAAGTCGAGGTTTGATTTGCTTGAAATTTATTCGTTTATTTAGTAGTTAATCAATTTCAAACGATTATTTATCAAACTTATTTGTAAATTGCTCGCCAACAGCTTAATTCATTTACAATCCAAACTTGGAATTCAAATAAATTTTAATCACTTTTAAAAAAATATAGAATAAATCTAAAACATCTTTAAAGCGTAATACCACTTTTTTTTTTTGGTCACATGGTATACATTAGTAGAGAAATTAATTAAAACCTTTTAGATTTATTGCATGTCTTCCAAAAAACCTATAAAAACAAAAAATAAACGCGGAATTAAATGTAAGAATTAATACCATAACTAATAGACTAGACCAATTTATAGCGACCACGTGAGCCCAATGCAAGCTATTATACGTAACGCGTTTGTCAATTGTCAAACCTTTTTATGGAGGCTTGCACGTGACTTTCTGAGTGAAATTGTCAAGGGGGTGGTGCCATTTTCTATTTACGTGCTAAATCAATTCGAGGGTCAAATTTGGTCCACATTTACATGCATTTCATACCTTTTGCTACACATTTGAAGCTGACAAGGGGTCTCAAAATAATATGCTAACAAGGGGTCTTAAACCTAAAATCGAGAATCCCATGCTCTAACCTCGATCCATTTTGATTGATCATCGTATTTTGAAGAGTGAGCAATGTGCTAATGGTAATTGTAAAAATCGTACCCCTTTATTTTATTAGGGACAGGATAATAAATTTTATTTAACAGGGACGGGATCAAAATTTGAAGAACAGTGAAAAAATATGTTGCAAAAGATGCTTGATGTTAGACATATTTTTTATTTAAACGAATGATTTATAAGTAAAATTAAAAAAAGGAAAAAAAAATCTTTGAACAAATGGGGTGAAGTCCTTGGTCTAAAATGAAGTTTAAGACTTTGAAGGGGTCTATGTGTACAAAAATTTTCAGTAAAATATTGAGGTTTTCAAAATTTCTGGAGGGACTATGTGTACAATATTTTTAATTATAAATTTAAAAATATTTAAGTAAAAATTTGGGGGGGCCACAGCTTTGGGTCTGCCCTGCCCTTTGCCCTTTGCCCTTTGCCCTTTGTAACCTCATTTTTATAAAAGAATTTTGGTACTGTTACAAGCTAACCTGGTAACACCTACCAATTATAAAAATTATTTTAGGATGCTTATGTTAGATGCCAAACCAGTAAAAATACTTCAAAACGTTTATATAAATTGTCAGATATTTAAAGATCCCTTAGTTGATGTAACGGCATTTTTTTTTTATTGAAGCTTGTTGGTAAAGTTTACACCAATTGACATGGCAACACAGTGAAACTAAAATTCCTCTCCTCTCACAATATATCAATTGCAGAGTTTTCCTTATTAAGTCAATCGAGTGGAGAGTAGTCTTGGCGTAAATGTCTACCAACTTTCTTTTTTTTCTCACAAGCGCGCGCAGTCTTGGCATAAATGTCTACCAACTTTCTTTTTCTTCTCGCGCTCGCACACACATATATATATATATATATATGTCCTGATCTACTAAGCATATACTGATTTTCACAAAAGCATGAAGCTCATAGAGAATTATGGGATGCATATTTAAAAAAAAAAACGACAGTTGGATTAGATACACTTGTTATGGATGTCATGTCTGTCAAAAATCATAGTGATCCGATGTAAGCATTTTAAAATATAGCCAGTGAAAAATATTGATATAAGAATATCAAATAATATAATTAATTAAACAAATCATTAATATATATTTAAAATAAGAATTAAAAATTGAGCCCCCAACATCCCTCCCAAGTGGGGCAAGCTCAGTTGAAATTGTCGATCTACCAGCTCTTTTGATGATGACATCTTCGAAATCGAATGAATTTGAGCCCCGTATGATAACTACACTATCAAGCAAGCCTTAATATTAATATAATTATAATAATTAATTAATTAATTAATTAATTATCTCAACTTCCAAAGCTAACACGTACATGAGTATCTTTCTAAGGTTGTACATTAAAAGTTGAGAGATGATGATGCATGCAGTCTAAGGAAATAGGCAAAATCTTAATCAATCAAAAAAATTGGTAAACCATATCCTTTGTATTATAGGGTGATTGTCAACTTCTTAGACTTTGAAAATAATTTAAAATTATTAGGGTACGTAAGGAAGGGGGAAGGATGCTCATCCACGCCTCTGATTATTCTTAAATACCACTAATATTGAAAAAAAAAAATAAAGAAAAAAAGAGTGAGATTCCTTTGGAGTCATCTTATATGACTCACAATCTTTGGCTGTACATCCATTGTACCTCGACTCAAGGTTGCAATTCAAGTCTAGTTGGTTAAAAGTCTAGCCCTATAAGAGAGATTTTTCTCTAATCATGGTTTGAATTTTGTTACAGTTGATTGTCGTCTTCTTTTGTCTCGTTTTTTTCATGATTATATGAGACGGGATTTGAACCTATAATTAGTCTGGTCGTAACTCTTTTTCCAGTCTCTCACAACTTGAACTAGCTCCAGGAATTTAGAGGTGATTGTCTTCGTTAACGCTGATTTGAGCCTATTTGAGATTGCTTTTAAGCAGCGTAAAATGACGTATGAGGCTTTTAATTAATTTCATGAAAAAGTAACTTTTGATTTTCTTATGTGATTGTCTAATTGAAAAAGTAGAAACTATCCCGAACAAAACCTAATTAATATGCTAATTAAAAAGGTTTGTACATAATGATTTGGCCGGCTCTTTGCCTTTTTTATTTTATATTAAAGGAGAGTAAGTATATATAAATCTGAATTTTAAATAGATAAACCTATGATTAGTGGTTTGATAGTAACCTGCATGTGCCTAGAATGTGGTGGACCATGATATTGTTTTAAATTTGACTTGTTAAGGAAAGAGTACTTAGGGAAGAGGGATGTGAACAGTGGCAGAACTAGAGCATAGGGAGGAGGGGGGCATGGCATCCTTGACTTTTCAATTTTCAATTTTCAATTTTCAATTGATATGTGAAAGAGTTATAAGGTTTGAGAGGGGTTGGGCAGGGGCATGCCCCCTCCCCCTTTCCATATGCTCTAGTTCCTTCACTGGTCATATCCCTCTCCCCTACCTACTCTCTCCT
>JAESVK010000524.1:0-16550 GCA_017140935.1 Hamamelis virginiana | reverse complement strand
TTCCCCCCCCCCCCCCGCCCCCGGGACTTTCACTCATCCTCACTTTCACTCATGTAGTGTATATTATATATATATTTTTTATATAGGAATGCTATTATCATATCGACTTGATTCAAGTTGTATCAGATCATCTACTTTAGAGACACTTGTAGATGATATTTTGAAAAATTAATCGTTGGATTAGATATTTCTCTTATATTTGTTATATCTACCAAAAATCACAATGATCCAACGGTCAGTTTTTTAAAAAATCATTTTGAAAAAAAATGTGACTTTTTTGTTCTTCAAAATATCAATATTTTTTCACAGTTAGTTTTTCAGAAACCAACCGTTGGATCACTGTGATTTTTGGTAGATATGACAAACATAAGATGAGTATCTAATCCAACTGTCGTTTTTTCAAAATAATATATGCAAGTATCTCTAAAGTAGGTGACTTGATGCAACTTGCATCAAGTCAGCCTGATCAGTAAACATAATGTAGGCCACTTGAAATTTAAATAAAACTATATAATATTTTATCAAATAAATACCAACCGACTGGGCGCTTTTAGCAATTTGAATATATTTTATTATATAATAATAATATAATGAAGGTTAGGCATTCTGAAAATCCTATTTGTGATTGATTGTTGTAGTATGGTTGTAGAAGATTGGGAGTGAGCCAATTGAAACTTATTGTTTGATTTGGTATTTGATCTTTATTCACAATTTCTTTTTGAATTTCATGTTTCATAAGTATCTATATATGTATGTAATTTGTTATGTGTATTCTATGTGCATTTTGAAGGCCTACAATTTAATAACTTTCTTGTAAAAGTGGATAAAAAGAAAAAAAATTGGCCCCCCCGAAACAAAATCTTGGTTCCGCCCCTGGATATGATCCACATGTGTAGGGACCCAAATTCATTATATTAAAGCATTTTCAATGGAATAGTATATGAGTTTTCATTGTCACAATTTGATATTAGTGCCCAAATAGCTTGTTTTAACGAGGTGCCAAATTTTAACAATAGCAGCTTCTACTGTCGTTCAATTTTGATAACTCAAATGACACTTTTCATCTGCGCCACTTCATACTTTCTCTTTAAAAAGATAAAAAATGCCCAAATATAGCATTAATGCACCAGAGCACATAAGTGACAAAATTTGATATTGATACCATTTGGGGCCATTTGGAGTGCCAACTTACTTTGGCACATCAAATGACATAAACACATTGGAGATACTCTTAACACTATTTTCTTCTGTCACCCCAAAAAATAATAGTGTTGTAAAATCTTTTGAACTATCACTAGGCTTATAATTTAGTGGCATCTCTTCCTCTCTTATGAGGGAGAGGTCCCAAATTAAATTCCATCACTTTATAATTTAAGGGACTGGATCAATGGCCATAAAAGTTTACACAATTTTTTTATAATTCTTTATGAGAGTTGTATGTTAACAAAAACTATTAGATTAAAGGAAAAATTATCCAAAAGTCTCTGAGTTTGAAGCTCTGTATCATGAAGTCCATTTTATACCATGAGATCCACAAGATTTCCAAATTCTTTTGTATATTTGTTATGTTAAAAAGATTATTGAACTTAGTGGCCTAAAAAGCTTACAATGAGGGACTTATGGGTATGTCACCCTAGATTAAATATCCTTCTTATAGATGGTATGCATGTCAAAAATCATATTAATCGAACACTAGCAATGAGGGACTTATGGGTATGTCACCCTAAATTAAATATCCTTCTTATAGATGGTATGCATGTCAAAAATCACATTGATCGGACACTAGCAGCCATTTAATCTATAAACATTAAAATCCAACTGCAAAAATATTTACAGTTATGGATGAAGTAATATTTAATTCCTAGTCGACTTGATATTTGACATACATGATGTATATAAGCTGAACATGTAATTTATCGATTGATTTCTTAAAATATAACTCTCACAAAGAGTTATAAAAGTTGTATCAAAATTTGTATAAAATTTTGTGGCCATGAATTATACGGTTGTAACCCGGAATTTAATAGATCTTTTGATATTTTTTCTTATCTCTCTAATTTTTTTTTTTTAAGAATTAAATTGGGCCAGACTATCGCAAAGGAAAATAGGACTATCAAGTTGGACCGGACATCGATCCATTTACCCGTAATCCCCGTCCAATTTAACCCGGTACCCGAATAGCCCACAATTCGATTTCCCGCCTCCTTTTATATACAAATCTCACAACTGCACACCATTTCAGCTCTGCTCATACCTCTGCTCCCATCTCTCTCTCTCTCTCTCTGTGGCACAGGCACAGATTCAATTCGCAGATCGATATCTTATTTGATCTCCTTGGAATTGGATCTATCAGTCAAAGGTCATTTCACTTCTCGAAAACCTCGAAAGTTCTGATTCGACTAAATGAAGTTGAAGATCAACAAAGCCTGCGATCTCAGTTCGATCTCAGTGCTTCCTCCTCAGGCAAGGTTAGATTACGATCATTGTTTTTGTTTTGATTCTTATCTCAGTTTTTTCGTCCTCTTCAGCTGTGTTTTTTTGGTCATGATTCCTTCACTCAGCCTCCGTTTGTCCACTGAGAAAATATAGGAAAGAAAAGATGAGTCTTAAAAAATTTCATTATTTAGGTCTCAATTTATTCTGATACTACAGTTTTGCAGGCTAAGTTGTTTTCAATTTTTCATTTTTAAGAGAAAAAAAAAATCAGAAATCATGAAGTATAAAGTACTGTTTTCCTCTCTTTTCCTCCATTTTCTTAGCAACCAAACAGAGTGTGAGAGAGAGAATTTCAAATCCATTTTCATTTGATTCGTGTTCTTCTTCACGTGTGTTATTTGTTTTCGTAATTATTTAAAGGAGATCAAACGCCGTAACAACTGCACCACCAGCATCGCAGCTTCGATCACAGCAGTCACAGCAATCGTTTTCGCAGTCACAGCATGGCATGTTTTCTCAGCTCTCACAGAGCTCTCTAGACGAGATCGTAACAAATGATCAGGTTCAGGTATTGTTTCTGCTTTTAATTCTTAGGTTGTTACATTCCATTTGGTTGCTAAGAAAGTGGAGGAAAGAAAAAGAAACGAAAAATCAAGGTTAGGCTTTCGAAAAATGAAAAACTCAACTCATCTAAGTCAAATAGTTGAATTACTCTTGGTTGAGTTTAATAATGAAATAGTCTAAGACTGAATTGATTTTGTCAGCAACCAGAAGGAGCACAACGGTTTGGAAATGCATCTACATGAAACCAACTCTTTTCCTTGTATTATTTTCACTTCTACAAGGTTTTGGCGATTGGATGACATTAGATCTAAATTTAAAGAGTATTCAGCTATGTACTGTAAAGAAATCAAATTTGTTTTGCACTCCATTTGGTTACCGAGAAACATAGGAATAAAAAAGAGGATAAAATGTAGTCTTGTGTTGTTTTGATTACCAGAAAGTGAGAATTCAAATCAACTGAGCCAAGTAGGTTCATTTGGCTCAACTTAGTGGGATTTTTTATTTTTTATTTTGTTAATTTTAAATTTGGTTTCTTTTCGTTTCCTTCGTTTACTCAACAGTCAAACGGTGCATTTGAGTGTCTTTTACTAGAGTGAGATCTAAGCCTCATACTTTTGGTTGTGCATTACTCATTTACTACTGATTGTGGAAGGAACTAGAATTCGTTCTCATTATTCAAATTTGCTACTGATTAGTTATATATGAGTTTGTACTGGTTTTGCATCTTTGGATTACTTGAATAAGGAAAAATCCGGATGGTGCTTCAGTTTTCTGTTTCACTGTTAGTACCTGAAAGTTTTCATTTCTAATGTTGGCATGGCTTGAGAAGATTAACTATGATTGCTGAGAATTGATTTTTTTTTAAAAAAAAAATCTTTTCCCCTATTTTGGATGTTACTTTTCTATGATCATGCTTCCTAGATTTTGTTCTCATTTTCTAATTTCTTGAAAGGTAGTGTTTATAAAACTGATATCAATTCTCTTAATTAGAGAAACCATCACTTCCTGTCAGCATAATTTTAGTATAATAATACTATTTCAGTCAATTTTTTCTATTACACAATTTCCTTGTTGGGTACAAGAAGTCAATAACATATAAAGAGCATGTATAATGTATGTAGTGTTTTAATGTTGAAGAGCTAAGCAAAGCTTCTCTGTGTATGCTAAAGCTTGAAGTTTATTATCATAAATTGTGTTTGCATGAAACATTTTTTGTCTTTAGCATTCAAGTGCCTAGGCATGCTTGTGACCTTTGCTATTGTGGCATGATGCTGAACTGTTCTCCTTTTAATTCTGTCCAGTCAAATTTACCATGTCTTGTCCGAACAAATTTGGGTAGCTTCCTTGAGTTTCCGCGCAAGAGTACTTGTTTGTTCGGAATGTCTCAAATATTGTTCTCATACAGTGTAATTCAGATTATTGTTCTTAAACTAAATTAACATCTTTGATGAGTTGCTTGTGTGTGTGTGTACTTCAGACTATTTTTCTCTTTCTATTGACCTATCTTGTACTATTTTTGCAGAGATTTGGTTCTCAGGAAAGAGAGAATTCAGTGAAGAGGATTTCAGGTTCGGTCCCAATTAGTTATCCACGAGAAGAGAGTCAAATGCCAATCTCAAGATCTTCCACCAATGTAATGCGCAAATGGAATTCTGCTTCTGTTCCAGATCACAGATGTAAGTTTACAACTTAATGTTATATAGATAGGTTCTGCTTATCTGTAATCTGAACACATAATTTTCTTTCACTCAAACAAGAATGAAAAGGAAAAAAAAAAGGAATTGTCTCACATTTGAAATTTCGACGTTTTTGAATGGAGAGTGTTTTGATGTTCTCACAGCTATGCAAAACCAAGTATGTTGATTAAACCTGCATCTTTGTGTGCATGAGTATCTCTTTGCAAGAGACACTAAATTTTGCTTTCCCTGAGCAGGTCAGATTAGTGAAGAACTTGAACACAGGATTGGAATGATGGAAACTTCATTAAACAGATTTGGAATGATCTTGGACTCTGTTCAGAGCGATGTCATGCAAGTAAATAAAGGAACAAAGGAAGTATCCTTGGAGTGTAAGTATCCCACTACCTCATTACACTGGAATGTAGGATTTAAAGGGTAATATGTCTGATTCAAATCTTATTGCCATTATTTCTCTGCTCACCTATAATCCATTATTGTAGGCTGTAGCCGAGGAATAGGGAAATGGCTAAATAGTACATTTAAGTCCTTAATTATTGCATTAATTTTAAGCCATTTTTAAGCTATTTGATTCAATGCATTGAGTACTTAAAACAACTATGAGGCTCCGTCTTCTATAATTCCACTAATTCAGATGAATACAAAGTCAATGAACCCAGATTTCTTCAGTGTAAAATTTGATTTTGACTACCTTTGGATAAGTACATAATGAATTTGCTTGGTTTGCCCCGCCAGAAGGAAAACTGTCCACTAGTTAGGACTTTGATATGAAATGTGATAAACATTGAGCAGATAAAACTGCAGAAAATAGTTTGTGAAGGAGAACTATGATTTAATCTCTTCCATGCAATTTCAAAAGTTATAGTGACATAAATAATTTTGTTTTTCTCGATTTTCATTCAGTGGAAGCCATGCGGCAGAAGTCAACTGCTAACAGTAATTCTCTGCAGCTAATGGTAAACACAATATTCTGGCCCTGTTTATTCTCTTTTGAGCTGCCTATTTGTGGATGTCAATGGTTGAGGCTTTCTAACACAACTGAGATATGGTAACTAGAACAAGGGACAAGAAGATATCAAAGCTAGCCTTGATGAGGGCTTAAAAGCTATTTCCGATCAACTAAGCAAGGATATATGTCAAGATAAATTACAGGAGACTTTCTCAGTGCTTTCAGCTCTACCAGAGCAGATTGAAGTATGTTTGCTGAAATTGAAAAACAATCTCTGCGGCACCTTCACCAAAGAATTACAGGTATATATTAATGGACTATGATGCTGGAACACTTGCTGACACTTTACATAACAGGATAACATCCATTTGTTTTCTCAGATAAAGTGTTAGAGTTAAATTAAACATTAATCTCCCCATCAAACAATGTTCAAATCTTCGCCATTTCCAGACCTTACAATCCACTCAATTGGACTATCTGTTTTATAGAAGGCAATGCTTCAAAGCTTACAGAATTGATTCTTTGTTCTTTCATTCAAACACTCACAGGCAATGGCTTGCAGCCTGAAGACCCCAAACCAAAACTATCCAGCACCCAGCGTTCTTCCACCAAAGGTACTCCATTATTCTCAAAGAAGGATTTATTAGCTTTCTCTAGCACTCATGCATTGTAAAATATTGTGAGCAGCCCATTTACGCCTATAAATTTGTAGGGTGCAGGCTGCCGTGTTACCCCACTAAAAAGGCCACCATCTCTCAAGAAGTATGTTTGTAAGACTAAAAATTTCTCTCCGTTCCTTTATTATTGTTCCACCTAATTAAGCTAGCTATGACTATGGTCATGATCCTGTATATGGGTTAGTCTCCCTAAAGATTCTTGGAATGAAGCAATTTTGCAGCTTAGGAGATTGGATCCTTATTTCCTACTGACAATTTGCAGTTACTATTGATAAAATGTTCAATAAATGGTGATCTAGGAAGAATCCCATGCAGAATAGTCTTGAGCTTGAATGGCAGATAATGTGAAATTGCATTGATCACGGAGCACTAATATTTGCATCCATGGATTCCCAAATGTCTACTCGTCATTATATCAATGACAATTAATATCTACGACGGCTATGATCTATTTTTCATTACACCTTTTTCTTTTTGTGTGTCGAACATTTAGCATGATGCTCATTGTCTTTATCAGTATGTTGTCATCACACATTTCCAATCCATTATGTATCTACCTCAATATCTTTCGATAATCAAACTGTACCGGTTGGCCTTCATGTATAGGAGTGCTATAGTGATGTGGCTTGGTGCCAACATCACAGTAGTTCTTATATTATTGTCATTGTTGCCTCTTTCAAGAGATTCAGAAGATTCTCCTTGATTACAGTTCAGGTGTGCCTCCAAAGGTTTGTGTGCAAGCACCTCCAGTTCAAAAGATTGAAACTGTAAGTTGGAACTCGGTAAAAATAGAGCAAGCTACTTTCCCAGATAGAGGGTTCAACAAAGAGTGTAGACAGAAAGGAATTTCTCCTATTGAACAGGTAACTGTGTTTTTTTATTTATTTTTTATTTTTTATCTTATGTATTTTTGGTTAGGAGTGCAGAATACTTTCTGAAACAGAAATGCAAGCACTCGAGTGAAAATTCACATTGTACCTAAGCTTACTCCTTTGGGAAACAGTGTAATTCTTGTTTTCATGGCCCATTTGAGATGAAGATTTGTGATGCAGGACAGAGAATGCAGAGTTATAATTGATTCAGATGAGGAGATTGATGGAGGTTTTTCCTGCTTGTTTGAAGAAAAGGAAACAGGTAACTAAACGAAATTTAAAGATTCGGAAATAAATCATTGTACATTAATTATTCACTTCGACATCTTTTATCAGTTTACGTTCAAAAGAAATTGTTTAGTAGGAGTACCACTGCTATCCACGCACAGAACAAAATGAACTATAACATGAAAAGGAAAATGAAAAATATTGCTCTGTTTGGTTCATGGAAAGCTTGGAGGAAGGGAAAGGAAAAGAAAATGCTAGAAATTACTTACGGATGGAGTACCTTCCTTAGCATTTTTCAGTTCTTTTCTTTCCTCCATTCATTTCAAGATCCAAACAGAGGCTTATTGTAGAGGTTTTTACTCACGTGGCACACGGAGTAATGCTAAGTGGTAATGTATTTAGTCATAACATGGTCACAATCATTGCTCTGAATATATCTACTTTAATTGCGAAGACAAAAGAAACTTTTTGGCCGAGGAAGCAAAGGAAGAAACTGAACGGATTCTGAGGAAGGCAAGGAGGAGAAAGAGAAAATACTGTAATCCTATAATTATAAATTGAAGGTACACTTCTGCACTGTTTTTTCCATGTTCCATACTTCTTAATCTGTGCAGTAGAATGTTGCAAAATATAAGAACTACTTTCTTTACCTTAACTCTTTTGGGGTGCTTTTGGGTGTCCCATGAAAATGAGAATAAATCCAATCTGTTTTAAGAAACAATTGAAATGAGTCCAAATCTGTTTTTCACAGCATTTTGAAATATGCCTATTCCAATCTGTTTTGTAATATACTTATTTCTCTTAGCATTTGTTGCAGGAAAGAAGCAAAATACGAAGCCTCTGCTCCTCTCTGCCATCACATATTCTTTTTTCTTTTTTTGGTTCATAGGAGGGCCCATTTAGCCCCTTAGGCCATACAACCCTGGGCCCTAACCCACCTCGCTTTCTGGCCACTTCTGCGCTTCAGCCTAATTCTATACTGTTATTGGCTGCTCTAAAGCCCACAAACTAACAAAAATGCTCAGAGCCGACTTATGAAAAATGTTCATGTTTGCTGCCTTTCTCTGTAGCTTTAAAACTAATCAGCTCTAATTACTAATTAATAGGTCTGTGAAAGTGGGCCTGCAATTTAATTGTTGCAAAGACCCAACACGTGATATAGTGCGCATTTCTTTTCTTGCTTTTCAAAAATCGTACTCACCTTTAAAACTAATACAGCGAATCATTTTTAAAGCATTTTGGGGCCCCCTCTCTTTCTTTCACTAGAAGGTGTTTCCATTCTAAAGGTATCAGCATCTCTAAAGTTTTCATCTAGTTTTCGATCCTTTGAACAAAATGATTATACCGCTACAATCCCCTTTGATTATTCCTCTCTAATGACACCCATCTTGTCTTATTAGCGCGGGAGATTAAAGACATAACGAATGTCTCTAATCTCAATGATTTTTAAACTCATTTTCAATTATATGATTCCATATATATATATATGCTGAGATATTAATATAAAGTGTAGCTGTCATAAAGTTTCACAAGGTGACTTTCATAGAACTAGTTACAAAATAAATTTTAAAAAATCGACTATTGGATTAGACACATCTCTTTTGATTTTCATTTCTGTCAAAAATTATAGTGATCCAACGGTTGGGTTGTGAAAAATTATTGTGACTTTTTTGTTCTTAAAAATGTCGGTCTATTTTTACAAAAATTAACCGTTTGATTACTGTGATTTTTGATAGACTTGGAAAATATAAAGGGTTTATCTAATTCAATGGTTAGTTTTTCAAAATATATGTTCTACGTACAACTATCCATAAAGAGATCACCTAACACAACTTTGCATCAAGTACACCTTATATTAGTATTTCCGTATATTTAGGTACCTTATTCTTATCTTATTTTTCAATGATCGAACAAGAAAAGTTTATCTTATTTAAGCACTCCTCGAAATGCTCGCCTTCGTTTCGTGACGGCGTTGTTCCTCTAAGATATCGATGATTAACAACCACCCCCTGTTGGAATAAAGAAAATACGTTTGATTCGCAATCGGCAGGCTTTCAATCGGTGGGCCAATGTTATAGTCGAATGTATTGTATGGAAGCCCATTATGAAATTATGCAAAATGAGTCATGATTCCATTACACTCTTCCATAAGCTTTTTTTCATCACTTTATTGAGTGTAGGACAAGACAGAGAGAGAGAGAGAGAGAGCGCTTTTAAGGTTCCTCATATTGGGGTATGGGTTGGGAGTCCTTTTTAAGACTTTGAGTGCCCAAAAGAGGGAGCATCCAATGCATAAAGAGAGAGTAGTTAGAATGGATATATCTAAAACCTCCTTATCTTTAGAAGAAATTAATCAACATTAGCCCACCCACCATTACTAGCCAAGCAAGCTTAAGTTTCGGTGGCGAGATAAGTTACTGAAACAAGATCGATTTTGTCACCAGTTTCATGATTATTTCCACTTTATAAACAACTAGCGCATTAAATAAAAGGGAATACTTTCCCAAAAACTAATATTTTAATGCAGAAGAGGATTACTCTTTAAGCTTTAGTTTATGTATTAGTTTATACAGATAAGACATTTAGGACCTAACCAGTGACATCATTTTGGTGTGACCCTTAATTGATCACCATCAAACCTCCAACCTTCACAGCATAATCCTACGTCTGCAGTTTTTTTTTATTATTTTATTATTTTTATTTTTTTAAGTATTGACCTAATTTGATAATCTAGTGTTAACTAATTATGTGCCAAAATGTGGGCTATGAATCTTGTTGTGTTAATAATTAATGGCATGTTAGGAAGATTTTTGGCGATTTAAGTTGTGCCAAACATAATGTGAATGCAAAGTTAGGTTTCTAACTAAACTTTTTAACCAACCATGGTCACTCTCTAGCAGTTAAAAAGTTCTTTTTTCCAATTTTTAATTTTTCTTTTTTTTTTTCCTATATGAGATTTGAATACTAAATTTCATGGGACATAATAGTTGATCTTGGTTCCTACATTCAAATAGTTGAGCCTGATTTTTCAAGTGTTAACTAATGTGGGATTTTTTTGTTGATTATAAATATGAGTTTATAGATCTATTAATTGGTGTCCAATCGATTTAATTTTTGGTCTGCATAATATGCATAAGAATGATATTTAATCTGATAGTGGATTTTTCAAAATACAACTTGCAAGTTGAAGTTTTGTAAAATCATTGTAACAAATAGTTTTAAAAAACAGTAACCATATATATAATTTGTCTCCTTTATGATCCTAAACGTATCAAGAGTAAATTTTTTTTTTTTTTTTTCTAATAGACAAATTATTATTGTTGTTGTCGTGAATGGTACCCATTGTCCTCATATGCATGTCGATGAGAAGCTTGTGGGGTAATGATTGAACTTAAGAACAGATGCTTGTTGTGGTCCTCTTCTTTGTTATTTCACTCCACCACCCTTCCTCCATTCCCTTTAATTATATTGAATATCTTTCAGGCCAAGCAAGTGAAAAGCTGACTCAAAATTGGCAGGCAAAAACAGCCCCGCCCAAACCGCCCCCCTCTCTCTCTCTCTCTCTCTCTCCATGCAAGGATGAGACAACAGAGAACATCTTAAACCATCTCTATCCAAGTCACTATCCTATTAAGTTGTACACCAGCATGTGTAATTAACAAGTTTATATCAAAACCAAAACCAAAAAAAAAAACAGAGTTGCTACAAGATTTACTAGTGGCCCTCTTTTGATAATAGCCCTAGAACTTTTCTTCACTTGAAAACAAGAAATATATTCATACATGCAAGTCCATCAGATTCCAAATCTTGGGCTTACGTTTCGTCGGCTTACAATTATCATTTTAATCATTATGATTATTTCCATGATTAGCTCTTAAAAAGTCTCGTTAGAAAAAGGTTTAGGGAGGTCCAATCATAAAATGCCACCTCAACATGTATATAGATAACAGAAGGAATTTTGAATTGATTACAAATTCAATTTTTTGAGTGATTGTTGACATTTGTTGTTTTATAATGAGGCTCTTGAAACTTTTTTTTTTTTTTTTTTTTTTAACAAATTTGCTAGGTTATTATTTTCATTATTATTATTTTTTTTGTATATTTTATGTTGATTTAATGGTATTCAAGGACAGTATGATGTCAATTATAAATAACATCGTAGATATACAACACTATCAAGTGACAGGCACATGATGAGTGTTATGTGTATAAGATATTATAAATAGTCAGCTCACCAAATAGTTTCTAAAATTCAGGGGCTTTCCAAATTATCCTAGTACATGAATCTAGAGCTCCAACCACTCGTGTTATTATCTAACCGTAATTTACAATACTTCATGGAAGTTAATGTAATTTATCAAAATTTTGATGGTTTTTTTTTTTTTTATTAGTAAAAAAAGTGTAGGATACTCTTACACAAAATCTGTAGGATAATTGATTTCCTATTCTCCACTTTTTATTTTTTTTTTAAAATTTTTGTCAATCACCATTATAAAAGTTTAAATGCATCATCTATTGTTATTTTTCCCAACATCGCACTAACATATGTAGGGAAATTTTGGATGGGTTTTTATTTAGTTAAAAATATATGAGGTATTGCGTATTTAGTTATTTACCCCTATAATTAATGGGGTTTTGTATAATTTACCATTTGTTAATAATTTGTGGGTCTGGTTTGTACTTGAACCAATACCCGCCCAGTTGAGTGGTTAGTAATTTGATAGGATTGGAGAGTTTAAGATTATTCAAAACCCCTAAGTGGATGAGGATATAAGTTATCATCTTAGTTTATCTCTAATTAGGATGAACTTCTATATAAGAGTCCTAAATGTTATAATAATTATCTTGTTGCAAATTCTTCTAGGTTAGTTTTCTCTCCTTTTCTTTTTCTAAGAACCATCATCTCGTCTCTTGGACTTGGAGATGTGAAGCAACTAAGTTTGAATTGCTTCAGCATTGAGGTAACCCTATATCCCATTTATTACAGTGTGGATTACTAAATACTGTTTTTTTTTTACACCATTTTTTTCCGTATAATTTTAGTTATGATTACCATCCCAACTCTTCAACTTTTAGTGAGAAGGGTAACTTACTCTCTTATAGGTCTTTTTTATTATAATTGACAATAAACTATAAGAACGGTTTTCATTGAACATCGCATCCCACATCCCATTTCTCTCTCTCTCAAACGCGCTCTGTCATGGGTTCTCCTCTTTTTTTGCTCTTTACTGCTCCATTCTCTCCTTCTCTCTCTTCTTATCCTCTTTTTTTTTTTCCTTTTCTTTCTGCCATTGATGGACTATATAAAACTTTCCAAAGATAAATAAAACACTTTGCTCTACATTTTTTTAAATGACAACATAATAATAATAATATAAAAAAAAAAAAAAAAAAAACCTAGATGGAAATTTCAAGAAAAAAAAAAATTAAAACCAACAAATATGTTTAGTAAATCAATACCAAACTTACCAAGTAGTAAGTACTAAGTAGCCCCAATTTTGGGGGGAAACTATGGGAATCAACTTCTAATGCAAAAGAATAAAAAAATAAAAATCACTATCAATTACTTCGTTTTATTTTATGAAAATGGGATTTGGAAATCAAATCTAATAGGACATGTTTGGTAAATTCAAATATACAATACCTTTATTTGTAAATTAGCATAAGGTCATATTTGGAATAAAAAAATATAGGATAAAGAAATAGTTTGATACTTTGATGGTGCCATCAGCCATAGCGGCAATATACAGCCTAGCTTAACCACTATTTAGAGAGTTGATATCGAGTGTGGACCCAACAGCATTATCTTATTGTGGGGGCCCAACTAAACTTTATTTTAGGCCCAACTAAACCTCAGGTATTGGTATCACAAAAATAGCATGTCGGCATTCCTCTGGCATTCATTTCCCTTTACATACTTTTGTCTGTCATATTTTTGCCCTAAGGCTGGAACAGTAACTTTTTTAGGGTTTTACTTGTCTTTTTCAAAAGTAAATAAAATTTTATACAGTGGAAATAGAAACCCTGGTTGCAAGACTAAACAGTTACCCCTTCACCTTTTTCTTTATTTGTGCTTGATGTTTGTGGGTACAAAGAATTATAGAACTTTTCAAAATATGGTTAAACCCTACCAACCTTTGTCCACATTGAATTTAATACCTCATACCTTTGGGATGTCCTTTGGATACCCAACTCTGCTGAACTAATTAGTTGTTTTAACAATAAATATTGCAAGGAGTTTATTCAGAAATCATCAATTAAGGATCTGTCTTTAAGTTTAATTTAAGGATTACTCACTCTCCTGTTAGGATAGATATTTTAAAAAATTGACCGTTAGATAAATTTTTTATGTATGTCATGTCTGCCAAAAATCATAGTGATCCAATAGTCGGTTTTAAAATGTCGGATCACTATCATTTTCGGCAGACATGACATTCATAAGAAGATTATCTAATCCAACGGCAACTTTTTCAAAACACCATTGACTGTGTGAGAAATAATGAGTAGACCTTAAATCAATTTAAGGACTGGTTCTTAACTGATCAAGTCTGGGAGTTTATTATGTTGTACATTACATAGAGTTGCATACGATAACTTGCTTAGGATCAATTGTAGAATAGATTTTAAAAAACTGACATTGGATTAGATCTCTCTGTCTCTTATGTAGATTGAGCATGCCAAATCAAAGTAATGTAGTCGGTTTTTCAAAAATTAACTGCAACTTTTTTATTCTTTAAAATATCATCAATTTTCCACTATTGGTTTTAGACTTAATTGAAAGTTATTATTAAATTTATGAAAAAATAGAAGAAAAAACACAAATAAATTATCACTTTCAGAATGTGGCAAAATAACATCATATGTTATTTTGGACACATAAAAAATACAATCATACCAAGGGTTCAGGACATCATGTGATCCATTTCTAAGGGCTTTTTTTTTTTTTTTTTTTTTTAAAAAAAGAAAAGAAAAGAAAAAGAAGTAATTAATATTCACCAAAGCCAAGAAAGGGAGAAAATAATCATGAGTTCATCTTTATTCGTTCAGCTATCAAATTAGAATATTATTTTTTAATACTTTCAATAATATTATGAGATTTGAATTCTAGACTTAAGGCCCGTTTGCATTAATTTTTATTAAAATAACTTTTGGAGCTCAAAATTTCATTTTATCTAAAGAATAGAGTGATAATCACTCTTAAACAACTTAGATGATAGAATGGTTGGCAAAATTTTCATACTCAAAGTGATTGTTACAAAAGTTAAGGCTCCTAACTTTTATCACAATCTAAATCTTAATATGTGAAAACATGCTTTGATAAAAACTCTAAAAATATAAATATGAATATTTTCATACTAAAAATTTTCGAGAGTGAAAATTTTTTAAGAGTGATAAGAACTCTAAAAATTTTCATACTAAAAATGATTATGCCAAAAGTTAAAGCCCTCGACTTTTACCACAATCACTTCGATTCAATATGAAAGCTTTAATATGCGAAAGCATTCTTTGATCAATTAAAACTCTACAAATATATGTGAACAAATAAATTTTCAGGAGTGATTTTAGAAAAAAACTAACACGAATAGGATCTTACCCTACAAACTAAAACCCCCACTCTCCCACCCTTTGCCACTTGAACCAAGGCCCAATGAAGAGCAAAACTTTATAGTTAATTTCACTTTCTTTCTTTCTTTTTTTATGCAGTTTTCATAAACCCACAAATCATATGATCGCAAGAGAGACTTGATTAACCCTCATAATTCATACCTCCTCCTTCATGCCTTCTCTTAAAGAGCAATTGCATATTTGAATTTAAACTTAACCATCATAATTTTTGGAGGGGATGTTGTTTTGTTTGTTAATTAAACCATCATTGCCTGCTCACCCATCCATCATGAAGATGTACAAAGTTTACCAAGTCAAAAGTGAGGCAAAAGCATGTTAATTAAAACCAACTTCATTTTTTTTTTTAAGCTATTAAGAGGTGCACAACTTATACTTCTCCTAAGGTGATTAGACTCATTTCATCATTCCATGTCTCATAAATAGTTCAAAGCAACTCCTAGCTACTTGTTTTTGACAAAGCATGTAAAGGCAAATTATCCAACTATTTAAGTACATGCTTATCCCCTCTACAATATAGAAAAAATAAATAAATAATTTGACCTCAATTATAGCTATTTTTTAAATGGAAAGATTGATCCATAATTTAATTAAATTTGAATGTAATGTGCAAATTAAATGATGGTTGCTGGTGAAAGAGGAATGCTCCAATCTTGTTTGATTTGATGCACCTTAAAAATACAAATTATTTGTTAAGAACATCATTAACCCTATATATTTTGTCTTTTCTAGTTAAATTTCAATTTGACATAATTTTGAGAGCAGTTTGAAATTTCAAGATATTACTATCTGACCCTAAGATGATATTCTGTTTCTTTTTTACGAGAATGAATAATAAGAGAGATAAAATAATGTCTGTAACTCAACCTTGTTTATTATTTGGAAAGTGCTTTATATTCTCAAAGTGATTCCCAAATGATGTGCCCATAATTTAACTGTTCTCTTTTTTAACAAATTATTTATTGATAATAAATGAAGGCTTGAGATTCATTTGAAATTTTTTTTGGGACAAACTTTTGCGATATATATTATTACTGTTATTATTTCCTCCATTCCATAAAATATGTCACATTCAGAAAGCGCGCGTATTAAGAAAGCCTATTAATACATTAATTTATTACCTTTTAATTTTTTATTTTCAAAACTATAATTTTTCTACAATTGCATGTGCTGATGCCATGTCAATACATTCCTAAAATATATATATATATATATATATATATATAATAAGAAAAAATTAAAAAGAAACATAATTTAACTTTTAAAAATGAATAATTATTTTAAGACAAACAAATGCGGGTCGTTTCTTACAAGAGACGTGTTCGGTGTTTCTTTGATCATTTTTCTTTAAAAAAAACAAAAAACAAAAAGATAAATTAATTAATAATTAATATATATATATATACACGTGTTCGGTGTTGCTCCTTCATAGTTTTTTAATCTTCTTCCCATATTCACAATATATTTATATTTTTACCCCTACACTCTCCCTCTCTCTCTCTCT